>JAPEUQ010000009.1:1800000-2023348 GCA_027946365.1 Kalmusia sp. IMI 367209
CCTCCGCCTCCGAACTTCCAACCTCTAACCTTCACCCGGCCTGCCAACCACAGCCCATTGGATCGTCCCCTGCATCCACCTATATACAAGCTCTGTAGCCAAAAGGTATACATCCGACTTAGCCTAGGTCTAGCCGCAAAAAGCCTGTCGCAGCTGCTTTCATGAGCAGGAGTGTTCGTCTAGGTTCTTGTGTAACACTTACACGCAAAGTCCGTTGCTCACTCTGCACACTTCTTGTTTTCGACCCATTGCAGACTGCAAATAGGCAGGTCTGTAGATATAGTAACTAGGTTTTGCAAAAAACGCACTCGCGCACTCTTCACTTGAGCCGAGATTCTGAATGCGCCTGTGTTGATCAACCTCGAGCCAAGCGCACACAAGGCGGGGTACCCGTCGATCCCTAGATAGCAGCATAACCTAACGATCAGTCATGCTATTTGGGTTGGGCAGGATCGCAAGGCTCTGGCACTCGGCGTCGCGCGCCTGAAGCTTGTGTATGAGTGTCGGAGTGCTGCGCACGCGCCCCGACTCGCTTCTCGCTCGGGTAGTCGCTGGCGCGGAGATTGTAGTTGTCCTGCTGTTTTACGGACTTCACGCTTTTTTAAAGATGGGGGACTGCCTGGTCGCGTGCAACCAGTCAAGCGTTACAGAGAAGATTGTCGTTTCTATCCGTCCATTCATTCATTCATTCATTTCTCTGCGAGACCTTTGATTCGGCTATGCTTTGACTGTGGTTTCTTCCGCTACCATTTATTTCGTATACAATTTTGTAAATCGTCTTGTGGAACAAGATAGGATGGCTTTTGCAAAGTCTTTGGCACTTCTAGCCCTTAGTACTTTGAGTGGATTTGCATTTGCAGCGCCTTTGGAGGTGCGAGGTAGGTTGTTTAGGCTGAAGAATTGCCCGGACCAAGTTGACATATATACAGACACTGTGTCCACCGACGTTTTTGACAAGCTCTCCTTCTTCGAGCAATACTCTTCAGCAGCGTACTGCCAGGGAAACAATAACAGTACCCGCACGAAAATTACTTGCGCAGACCAGACCTGCAATAATGTCGAAGCTGCTGACACGAATTCGCTGACCGAATTTGAGAAGTAAGTTCTTGAGAAGACATACATCCAACGTACCGAGCACATGGGAATACATCCTAACATAGCTTTCAGCTCGAATCAAACCGACGCGACAGGCTTCGTTAGCACTGACACAACGAACAAGCTCATCGTGATGGCCTTCCGCGGCTCAAGGAGCATCGATAACTGGGCTGCCAACCTTGACTTTCAGATGGAAGACGTGAGCTTCTGCTCCGGCTGCAGGGCCCACAGCGGCTTCCTCGAATCCTGGAACGAGGTTCAAGACGGCGTCATCAAGGCTGTCAAAGCCGCGCAAGCGGAGTTCCCAGATTTCACAATCGTCGCAACAGGACACAGTCTCGGTGGAGCAATTGCCACATTCGCTACTGCCGCACTACGTACCATAGATATTCCCGTTGACCTCTACACGTACGGATCGCCGAAGACGGGGAACAAGGAGTGGGCCAAGTTCGTGGGCGAGACGGATAAGGGTGCGAGCTTTAGAGTCGTGCATAAAAACGACATCGTGCCTACGCTACCTCCTAGCATTCCGTTCCTTATGCCATATGCGCATGTTCAGCCGGAGTATTTCATCACCACGGGGAACAATGTGAATGTTACGGCCAGTGATATCAAGGTGGTTCCCAACGGTGACAACGGTGGTATCGATATCGCCTCTCATCTGTGGTACTTCAATCACATTTCCGCATGTGATAGACTTTTCGATCTCAAGGTCAAGCGCATGTTGGGGGAGGCGTGAAGGCGAGGTACGACAGGACGTATTCGAGTCATTTAGTAATGCGTCAGCTTCTTGTATATACTTGTCTATCAAACATCGATGTTGGTCTCATATGGATGTTCCGACCGAAAAGAGCCTGTTTTGACTAGGAACATGTGAATATGAAGTGAGACGGACCATTGCCATGAGAGTAAGGAAGAGATGCTGTCGGGGATAATGTGTGCATATCTTTGGCCGTGCGCGGGTCATAAACTAATGAGGTCATTCGTTAAAACATCGATCCTTCTGCACGACATGCACTCTGAGCTGCCAACACCAACGCTGGTAGTGCACTGGCCTAGAAGACTGGTCCCCGAATCCCGCTCACTTGTTGCGTGCGCAACAATACGTCACGGCTGGTGTGGAGCTTAGTGGGACGAAGTATCGAACGATCATCACCGCTTTTCTAGACGCGATCGCTCCCTGCTATTATGTCACGCTAGACCTCGTGTATGCGGAGGAGTATTGGCGTTCGCGCCTCTGAAGGTGGAAAATCCACGTCCGTGACACGGGCAGGTCGGCACCCTTCCCCAGTTTTTAGATGGCGACGATCTTGTGCACCGAAGGTTGAACAGCGCTCTTTAGCGTAGACGATCATAAGGGAGGATGTCTAGAGCAAACAGCCCCTGGTCGATGGTGAATCAGTCGAAATTCCACCAGGGGTCGAGTATGGCCCTTGAACTCGGAAGCCGACAGACACGTAGAATGTATGCATTCAACCAAAGTAAGCCAATACCGAGATAGACAAGCCATTCTGTGCGTACCGAAACGCTGGTTCAATTCCGTTGAAGCACTTCCACGTGCTTGGCACTGGAAAAGTGGAGAGCTTGACGTGAGCCCTAGAGTAAGTGGTGGTGGTCGTGCCGCAACACCACGTCATTGTGGGCGGTTGCGATGCGAGGACTGTGCGAGAAGACACCAACCGATACGTTGGATGCCAGACGGGGAGGGGTAATGGGGCAGCCGAAAGCATGAGAAAAAACAGTGGAATGGTACAATGAAATGAGTCTTCTTGAAAGGACATTTTGCATCGAGATGCGTCCGTAGTAGCGGCTTGAGCTGAACCCTAGACTGACGCTGCGCTCGCGGAGCACATGTCGATGTCCTCGAGATGCTCTCTGGCGATTCGCCCTGAAGCACCATATAGCATTGACCCGCGGACCCCATAACCGTTGTAATTGCCACGCCATGCACACTCAAGAAGTCTCCGAGGTAGGGTGCGAGCGCATCAAGGTCCATCGCCCTATGTCATTGCACTGGGGAGCTGAAGGAGCGTTGTGAGGTCAGGGGGCCGGAATGCAGGGACCGGTGGAGAATTACCCGCGGGCGACAAAGGTGAAGCTGAAAACAAACGACGTCCACGATAGGCCGGGCCCTGGCGTCATTGTTGACGTCCGTCGGGGCGAAGACGACGGTATGGGCGTGCGGAACGAAGGTTGCCCTGCATACCCTCGAGTGATGCTCCAACGGGCGGACCACCGGCTAGTCTGCTCTGGGCCTAGTCATGCCGTCAAGCACGCCGATCGTGCCCGCTTCGAGGCACCTTATGACGTCGGCGTCGCCTGCAAGACAGCAGAAGGGAGCTTTTGCAACCTGCCGAGTGAATTTGCCCATGCGTTGCCCGGGCGAAAGTCGCATGTGGATCCTCTGGACTCGCCTGGGCCTCGCTGCAGGAGCGTGAGGGCTGCGGCTGCTATGACCCTCGCGAATCTGACGTCGAGGTCGCCACTGAGGGTGGACGAGCCGCTGCGGCGGCGTCGCCGTCGTCGTCGTCGTCGTGCGTCATGTACGTCATGCCAGTCCCTTGTGCTGAGGGACGAGTCCTTCAACGAGACGAGAGAGAGAGAGAGAGCGCGCAGTAGCATGAGGCTCTTTTGTCCTCGACTCAAAGGGGTCCTCATGAAAGCGGCTCCCAAGCGTGATGCGCAAGCACGCAACTGGCGCGGTACGGTACAGATGGAGTCTTTGGCATTCGTACCCATTGCCCTCCCTCCAATCGCCCGCCCCGGAAGTGCTCATCACACCTTGTCAGTGGCTGCTACTCCGGCAATGCCCTTGGACCCTGTGCACGGGACAATAGCGTCAGTAACAGCTTTGATCCTCGCTCCAGCAACAAGGATTCCTCTATCGCAGCCACCTGACTGGTGCGTGTGGTCCGCTAACGTGCAGTGAGCAGAACTATATCGACTGTAGAAGGACCCTGAAGATCGCTGACCTCAAGCCTCGAACTTGTGTGGGTCTGCCAGAGGCCTATCTTTGTCGATCGCTACCCTGTGTTGTTGGAGGCCCCGTTGGTATGTATGCAGGCCGCCATATGCTATATAGCAGCCTCTCCCTCTCTACCAGATTCCCATCTTCAGTTCCACGATATCCATCACATCCCAAGCAAATACCGTATCTACATTCCGGTGTTTTCATTTTCGCATTTCTCTCCTGTCTCATATCATATAAGTTATGTCTGCTGGCGGTGTCTACGTTGCCGAAAACTACTCCGAACCCATGTCCCCCAAGCACAACTTCACAAACCACTTCGACATGGAGGATCCTTCTCGCGCAATGTCATTGTATGCTCGGTATGTTCTGCCTCTTGTTTGCGTGCGTGCAATCGGTATTAACAGATCGCTAGCATCATGCACGAACACACCAAGAAGCAACTGAGCACAGCAACCAACTCTGCTCGACGACGATCCGAGGGTGCCTCTACCAATTCAAGTAACGGATCTGTCAGCTCCGTCAGCTCGACTACTTCATAGTTCACGACTTGCCATTTTCTACATACACTCTGTTGTCTGGAACACAGCTGGCACGAATCGACCATTGATTAGCGAGATACATATCACCAAGATTATCTTTTAGCGAACGAGCATGAGTACGACTGGCGTTAAACATGGGGTCATTTGAGGGACACTTGGAGGGGACGGCGTCATTTTTCCTAAATCAACATTGTTATGATATCCCATCTGCAATGAACACATTTCCTCTCTCGAGGATTGCCATATCCAGTAACTCTTTGACTCATACCACACAACCTTTATCCGATGTTCTAAATTATGTGAAAGCTGCTTCTCCGATGTATTTGCTACAAACCTCATTCGATTGCTATTGATCAGGTGGGTGCGCTCCATGTTCGCCTTATTGGACCGTCTAGATACGATTCTTCCTTCGGAAAGTATGACGCTCTTACCCCCACATGTGACAGAGCTTCAACAACCTTGTTCTGCCACCATCAGCAACCTACACTAAGCGCTCCTCAAAGCGGCATTCTTCATTTGGCGGCCGACTTCGCCCCCTAAATGTCTGCGACTATCATTCTCCCCCACCGCTCGTCATGACATACTCGCCTCCCAAATGTCTCACATGGTCATTTTTATCCCAACTCTGTAATCACACCAACATTATCGTGTGACCAGCATGCGATCATTATAGATTTAGCCTGCCGCTAACTGATCTTTCTATTACCCTCTGTTTGCAGCCCCTAAATCCAAACGTGGTTTACATGACGCACGTCTGCTCCCAGGAGATCACGCTAAGGCGATACGCAAAGGAACGCGGAACTTACCTATTTCACTCCAAAAGTAAAATTCACCGTTCCTTTCCGCATTCAAATCGTCGTGATGCGGTGGGACGTATGCACACCGGCCAATATAGTAATTCAATGTATGAACCGCTTCAGCGTCCGTTTTCTTGGTAGATGATGCTTAACACACACTTCACTGGATCTCCTCGGACCTAGCCCATGTAATCTTTCTATCCAACCCCTTCTATACATGCAAATCTCCTACGGCCAATGTATCTACACCCAGCACGTGTTGAAACAACACCATACTTTTTGGCTTCTTTGTCCAAGCCCAGATCACGTACAAATACTCGAACGACTTTCACCGCGGCTCTAGCACACAGCACATCATCTACCTAACCGCTTCGCCCTCCTCGTCACTACTCTCCTCATCCGCCCGATATAAAAAGTACTGCACAAACACCCCGGCATCCAACAACAGCGTACCAAAGCTGCCCAGCAACCAACTAAAATTCACGGCGATGTAACGTCCGTAGATTCCAAGAGCCTCTCCTTCCCTGCACTTTCCCCTTTTGGCCCCGCAAACCGGCTTATACGCCACGATACTTAGCACATAGGTTAGGTTGCCAATGCACGCGAATAGGAAGAACAGCATGGATATTCCCTCTGTCGATTTCCGCCGGTAGTTGAGCAGGAGTTGCGGAACGCGCGATCCGAGGTAGAGCGCTGCGCAGATGTACCCGAATATCTGGCCCCAGATGTTGAATTGTAGCGTCTCGGGGGAGGAGTCTGTGGGCGGCGGTGTGGAGGCGTACGAACGTGTTGTCGAAAGCCACCAGCCGAACACACCCGAAGCGCAGACCAAGATGATGATCCCAAGGTTGAAGAAGATGGTTTGGAGGGTAGACTGTGCGGGTGCAGGTCGGGGAAGGGGTTTGGAAGCAGAAGAGGAATCGTCGTGGAGGGGTGTCACGGGAGAGAGGTGCGTTCCTGAGACGGAGAGGAAGCGTTCGCGGAAAGAACTCTGCGATTGAGCGGATCCGCGTCTATCGATGTCCGAGATCCTTGGTGGGGTATGAAAGCCATTCCCAGCACCGTTCTGGGCATGCCTTCTGTCAGAGAGAAGGGGAGATTGCTCTGTTGCGATGCCGCCTTCATCTTCATCTTCTTCGGAGGAATCCTCTCGGGAAACAGGCTTGTCAGTAAGTCTGAAGCCTTCATACCAGAAGTATTGGCCTAGGAGAACGATGTCCGCGAGGGTGTAGTAGACTGCTAGGATGATCATGGTGGGGAGGACACCTTGTAACACTGCGCCGAAGATGTTGAAGAAGTCGCCTAGGAGCCATACTGTGATGAAGACAACGGAGAGTCCTTCTGCTGAGCTCCTTTTCCAATTCTCAATGATCTGTGGCGAGAAGACGACTGCGCTGCTTGTCAGCAAATATAGGTTGCAAGCAAAACTTTCACTGAATGCAAAGTCAAATGCTACTACTGATTTGTGCAGACCAGACAGCGAAGCAAAGAAGACATACCTATCCAACACGCAATTGAAACCGATCCGCATATCTGACTGACTGCATCAATATCAAGGCGTAAGCCTTGTGATGGAGGAAACATTTTTCTCTATGACGTATGCGGCCACAGTATAAAAATTCCTCTTCTATCCACCTTGTTCCCTGCTCTTGTCGAAATGACCAGACCCGTGATCTTGCTGAGTTGGTTTTGGACCAAGCCAATCGAAGTGAATCAGATAGCCGCGTTTATGCTAGGAAGAATTTGATTGATGCCGGCAAGCCGGGGAAACGATAGGCAATTCGCGATGCTGGTGAGAACACGTGATCGATGAGTTCAATAGACTCTGTGCAGGCCCATGTTACGAGAAACGTGTGACAGACATGCCCGCGGGAAGCCAATGTCTTTGATGTGAAGGTTAAGTGTGTCGGATTGACGCGCGAAATGATTCATCCCGAAGTTGAAGCGGAGGCTGGAAATTTAGGTAATGCCAAGAGAATCGAGATCTGGGGAAATTTACAGGGATCCCTCATGCAGGTACAGGGGCCGCTAGCCACGTTTAGACACACCACTTTTGAATAACTAAGAGGATGTCGCGTGCTCTCATGTCTTGTCACACTGTAGTGGGTAATGCATATGCGTCATCAATCGTTTCATGCAAAAGTCTAATGTTTCTACGCTACTACGCTACAATGCAAAATCCGCGGCTCACGTTACTTGATGGTGACTACAGGCCGTTCTCTGTTTTGAACTTGTCCCATGCTTCGTTGAGGGTAGCGAACACGGCAGCACTGATCATCTTCTGCTCGGTGGTGGCCGATTGAGATATCTGTGTTCATGTTAGATGTTTCGATGCCGCAACCTAAGGTGGGTAGTGGCTTACCTTGTCCGGGTGCACTTTCGCTATCGCCTTCATGTAAATGATCTTGACTTTATTTGGCATCACCAAGTCTCCCATGTTGACTTTATTCCATCCTGCCTCGGGCCATAACACCTTATCAAGTGAGCCAAGCAATGCACGCAAATTGTCTGCTTTGGTGCCTTTCCATGCAATAAGCTTAGCATCGACCTGATCCGACAGCGCGAACTTTTCGTCATCTGCCTTTTCAGCCGCAGCATTCGCTGCCTTCAATTTCTTGACAGCCTCAGATTCCACAGCCGAGCCGCCACCCAGATCTGACATGGCAGAAGGTTTTGGCGGCGGGGGCTTCCGCACAGGCGGTCGTTTAGCCGCTGCGGGGGCTGAAGCTCCAGTACCACCACCTGCAGCTTTATCGCATCTGTTGCGTCCCTGAATACTTATTGAGCCGCCAACACCTGCCTCGACTGCTTCTCTCCAGACTTTGCCGGCATCAGCCCATTTCTCCATGTTTTCGAGTGCTTCAGCCTTTCGCATCAGCGCCTTGCCGTAGAACTCCTTCATATCTTTGTCGCCTTCGGTGCCGCCGAGAATGATCTTTTCACCCTCTCCCCTGGAGACACCTATAATCGCGAGCGCGGCATCTGCGTCAGCGATTGCAGCCTTGGGATCACCCACTTTTATGTTGGTCACCGCACGATTGCAAAGAACAATGATAGTCACTGGATGAGTTTGTGGGAGCGGACCAAGAGCCGACGAGTACGCACTGTGTGCAGCAGAATAGTCACCACGCTTGAAAGCTTCCGAACCTTTCTGTCGATACGAAGCAGAAGAATTGAGAGCTGAAGAGGAGGCTGGGGGGATCTGGCGGGGTGGAGCCCTCGGTCTGGGAGGCGGCGGAGTGACCGCAGGACTCCTTGCTTTAGGAGCAGAGGTTGCACCGAGGAATGGGTTATTTGATTGCGCTGGTGTAGATTGTCTGGACGCTGGGGTGGCCTGTCCGGACTTCGAAGTTGGAGCAGTTGGCTGCTCCGAAAAGAAAAGATCAGGCTGTGGTGTGGTTTTCTTTCGCCTTGAAGGGCTCACGTAGGCTTGTGGGCTCTGCTCTTCGAGATCTTGGCGGGTCAGCTTTGAAGCAGGTCGCTTGTCCAGGATCGATGGCTGTTGTCGTAAGGATGGGGATTGAGACGACATGCGATCGGGGCGTCCAGTGCGAGGTTCTTGACGCATATCCGGCTGTTCACGACGTGGTCGCACGGGGAGTGGCTCGGGATCATGACGTACAGCAGAGGGACGTGCAGGCTTAGCCGGTCGGCCACCAGCTTCCAACATCATCGCTTCATCTGTAACATCACGGGGCGGTGCTTTTGCGCGAGATTGATTTGTGGATGTAGAGCTTTGAGCGTCTCGCATCCACTTAGGCACGTTGGGGTCTCCGTCTTGCTGGAAGTCCGCGACCGCTTTTTGTACTTTCTTTTGACTCGTCTTCCATAATGAATTCGCTGACTTCAAGAAATTGCTGCCAAGCTCGGATGCATACTGCGAAACATCCTTCTCCTGTGTTTGTCCTTCGGGTCTGCGTTGACCAGATCGACTTCTGCCTTCTTCGCCACGCATCCAGGCTGGGGTGGATCCACCAGCACTCGAATCGCGAGCGGTTGGTCTAGTTTTGTTCCGTCTCGGTCGCTCATCGAACTCATCCGGGCTATGACGTGCCCTATCCTGGCTACGCTCCTGGGTTTTCTGCTTAGCTTCTGCATGCGCTTGATTCAATAGCCATCCGACCGCCGCCTGCACGTCAAGACCGGACTCAGTGGTGGCGAGAGCGATGGCGGATTTCTCGGCTGGAAAGCCCATGTCAACAAGTTCGGCAACCGCTTTATCGTGAGGACTAGCTGCAACGGTGGTCGATTGCCGCTGCACCGAAGACTCAACTTCCAAGGGCTTTGAAGTGGGCTTAGTTTGGAATTCAGAGACTGGTTTGCCAAGTAGTCCTAAGATATCGTCGTCTCCTTCGGTAGGTGCCGTTGCAGGTGGAGGATGGCTTGTGGGTTTCTGCGCGAGCTGGTTGAGTCCGAACATGTCTTCATCGTTCTCATTCATCAAGCTGTTATTTGAAGCCTGTGGTGCTGGTGTATGCCCCCGTGAGCTATATGTGCCATTTGCTGGGGTGCTACGACCGCTACCGAAAGCCGGGGGTGGGAAGTGGCTCGAGGCATCGACGGGCGCGCTGGCGTTGAACGCGGAGAGAAGATCATCGTCTGCCGGAGGAGATTGTACAGGACGCTTGGTAGTGGTGTCTAAGCCAGCAAATGGCTTATTGATGGTCTGCGAGAGGTTCTGTCTGCCAGAGGCATTTGGCGTTGGGCGGCGAAGACCAGCAGCTACGGGTTCAGGCGTGCTCTTCCCACTCCCCAGATTGTCCAGAAAGCTCGAGTTCGATCCGCCAAAATGTGCATCAAACTGCTTCTGCCGTTCGGCCTCCTGGCGTAATTTCTCCTCTTGCAACTGCCGCTGCCGCTCCTGGAGCGACAGATTGTTCGAAGCGGACTTGGAGTTCTTGGTCGAGACGAGGCCGGCGAAGCTGTCATTGGCAGGTGTTGCAGGCTTGGAGGGCGCTTTAAAGGGTCGGTTGCCTGGGATCGCTACTCCAGCACCCGATTGCTGTGCAGATAGAGGCGTGGAGCGGCCAGACAGCTGGGGCGCGGGGCTCGGGCGGAACTGAGGGAAGGCAGGCGGTGTGCTCGACTGTTGTTTAGGAGGCGCCGACCAGTCAAGGCCGGCAAGATCGTCCATTTTGCGCGGATAGGAGAGGTGAGTTCGACAAAGGGTCAAGCGTTGTTCATATCATCACGACGACTGCTGCGAATGAAGACAAACGCCAGCGCGCACCATCTCGTGTGCATTCCTCGTCTGAGGTTGAGGCGCATATGCACCGCCACATTCAGCCACCCCCGGACCCCTGTCCATGCGGGTTAATCAACAATCCCCGTGGAAAAAAGACCCTCACATGTTGAACGACCTTTGAAAGTCACAGGATGGCTGCAAGGTCCACCTGACATTGGCTGCAAATTGGGGCAGCAAATGAACAGCCTAGTACTGCACGTACAAGCCCTCTAGGAATGGTGATCATCACGTTGAGAGTCTTTACTATAGTTGCACTGACTAGCGCGGGATAAATACTTCCTCGTATGACAGTAATGAACACATTGGAGCCTGATGGCCCTCAGTATGCAGTTCGAATCCCATTGTGGGGCGTTCAAACGCTGTGATGGGCTTCAATGGGCCCACCTTTGCTGTGCAGTGGACCACGACCGACACAGACGCGCACACATAATGCAGCGACACCCCCTACTTGTGTCTCCTTTATTGGAGGTGAACGACCGTGACCATTTCCCCTCTCTGGCCATATACTAGGAACGCTACGTCTCAGTCACGTCGCAAACCGCCACTCCTGTGCAGTCATCAAGTTAAAGAGTGGTCAGTGAGCGGCTTGCTTATGATCTACGCCTCGCCGAAGCACGGCCTCCCCTAACTTCGCGGATACGGGTGCCAAGTCATCAAAGGCGAAAGTGCTGCCTCGACGAAATGATTGTACCAGAAAGTTTGGAGCGATGCTTCCAACCAGCGAGCGCGCTGGATGACTCGTGTGACGCTAACTACTCAGGCCTCACTATTTGCTATCGTCCAGCACTGGGCACACCACCAGGGGGAGAGTTCAGCGTTGCTTTCGTCCTCCACGGCAGCTCGGGACATGTGACGGCTGCAAAACTTTATGTGGCCTGTTGTGTGGCGAAGATCGTGATATTCCAGCACTCCTGATGGTGGTGTCCCGCGGCCATGGATGGGTGTCAGTTAGCACCCGTCCTAAAATCCTTTAGGACATGGTCTTGAATTGCTGGAATCCGGGCCGTGGCCCTCTCTCGTCTCGCACGGCTCGGAGGCGCGGAAGCTTTCATTACTTGACGGACAGCCGAACGTCGAGCCGCCTCCTGGCACTGTCAGCGCGTCGGCCTTGTCGCTCCAGCTGCACGCGTAGTCGAATCTGGAACACAGCGGGCCTTGGTGGGATGACATCCGGGTCCGCTAATCAGTTTGCGGACGATCCGCCGTCCTCTAGAGGTGGTTTGCATGTTCCCCAAGCCGTTCAAGTGTTGCTTCGCTAGCCAGTGTTTTGTGTAAGGCCAACGACAGTCGCAGGATACGCGGACGGTTCTGGACAGGGCGCCGGCCGTCGCGCGCAGCCAACGTGGACAGAGACATGACGTTGCCCATTCCACGTTGTTTTACCGTTGACGTGTGTCGCTGGCAACGGCATCCGCAGGACAGGTGGTGTTGTGCCGTGGGGTAGAAAAAGCAGCAAGGACCGCCAGTCCAGAAAAGGTACCGGCTCACGACCAGCAATCCCTGCCCCTGTTCGTGTGGATTGCGACCCCTAGCAATTCAACGGCTCCATCACAAGCGCGCGCACCCTTCCGTCTCTCACAGCCTGCCGTCGGCCAAATTTTGCCCAGGACGCGCTCCCTCGCTCTGCTCCAGCTGCGCCCGCACCAGCGACACCAGCGACACCCACGACGGCTGCTTCAAACGCCCATCGCCGCTCTCCAATTCCACCAGCCCTCGCCCCCTGTCCATCCGCAAGTCTCTCTGCGGAGCCAAGCGAGCTAGTCCAGGCGCACTGACTGTCTGGACCCACGGTCCCGCCCACTCTCACCTCGAAGCTGTGTCTTCCTTTGTGCACTCGGCGGGCCTTACTTTTTCTCGACTTCCCTCGCCAGCGAGCAACTTGTGCCCATTTCTCTCGTTCCCACCCAGACTCTGGTCGCAGCAATGGGCCTTTTCAGCAGGAAGAGCTCCAAGCCCTCAATCTCCCCTGGAGGGCCTGGAAGCCAGCCAAACATGAGCAATGGCTCTCTCAAATCCCCTGCACCATCCACCGCCAACGGCAAGTCGCGCATGAGCTTCCCCGACGTGCCTCTCCCCAAGGCTCCCAGATCCGACCCTGGACCCTGCAGGCTACCTACGCAGCATCTATGCAGTCCGCGAGAGGACCCGTCTGGTGCTCGAGAAGGCGAGGAAGAACCAGCTGAAGCACTTCACGGTTGATATGTCCAAGTTCCAGGACACGGCTACCTACGTGGTCGCAATCATCAAGGTAAGGCAACCGACGCAAATGCAGTAGCCCATGTCACTGTGACTGTCCATGGCACTGATGTATTTCCAGCGCGATTACGCACCAGACTACGCTTCGATCCCCCCTCACGGCCGATGGCAGCATTTCGATGTAGGCGGCCGACCGCGCGTGGACCAGCTCATGGCCTCATGGCCATCGACCGTCGATAATCAGGAGCGAACACGCCGCCTCATTGACCTCTTTCTCGTCTCCGTACTTTTGGACGCCGGTGCTGGCACAAAGTGGCAATATCGTAGTAAGGAGTCCGGAAAAATCTACCGCAGAAGCGAAGGCCTGGCAGTAGCTAGCTTGGAAATGTTCAAAGCTGGCATCTTCAGCAGCAACCCCAATGAGCCCTGCCAGGTCGACAGTGCCGGCTTGAAAAAACTCGACACGAGCGTCCTGGCGCGGGGACTCCAAGTCACCGAGCACAACGTCATTGATGGACTAGAAGGACGCGCTGGGCTGCTCATGCGACTGGGCAACGCGTTGCAGAATCAGGAAGTCTTTGGACTTGAAGCACGGCCGGGGAACATGCTCGGTATGTATGACATTGCACAGCAGATATGCGCGCTAACTTTTCGGAGACTTCCTTCTCTCGCACCCTTCAACACAAGCCTCGTCCGTGCCGATTATTCCTTTGCCGACTCTTTGGAATGTTCTCATGGACAGTCTGGCCCCGATTTGGCCCGCCACGCGCACGCAGATTGACGGGATTTCTCTCGGCGACGCGTGGCCATGCTCGGTCATGCCATCCCATCCTACGCACCCCTGGGAAAACATTGTGCCTTTTCACAAACTCACGCAGTGGCTGGCTTACTCGCTGATGGTCCCTATGACCAAATTGCTTCACGTACACTTCGCTGGCGCCGATCTGCTCACCGGCTTGCCCGAGTATCGCAACGGCGGTCTTTTTGTCGACACCGGATTGTTGACACTGAAACCGGAAGACGCCAAGCGTGGGCTCTCTCAGTACCAACGAAATGCGCAAGTGAAAGGGCAACCCAACATGGAAGTAGTGCCTCTTTTTACAGCTGAGGACGACGTCATTGTGGAATGGCGGGCCGTCACGGTGGGGCTGCTTGACGAGCTCCTGGTGGAGGTGAACTCTCTTCTGGGATTGAGCGGTTCAAATAAATTGAGTCTGGCTCAAATGCTTGAAGCCGGAAGCTGGAAGGTAAGGATACGAAGCCAATCGATTCCGTGATACAGATGTCTGACAATATTGTTGCAGGGCGGCCGAGAACTCGCAGAAGTGTCGCGACCAAACACAAAAGAACCGCCGATTATGATCCTGTCCGATGGGACTGTTTTCTAAAGATACCCTTGACCCTACTATTCCTTTCTTTTGTCATCGAATTACGTTCTTTCCGAAGCTTACGATGGTGCTGGGCGGCAGCACGTAACCGGTTATATCAACGTGGCCCGGCCAACGGTTCCGCGCGCTTGCAAGGGTGAGTGGGCTATTCGACGAACCACGATTTACACGGTCGCTTGGAGATTCCCCATTCATGTTCATATGTTTTTTTTTTTTACTTTTCTTTTACCCGGGAAGACGGGGATCCTGGTTCCGGCATGCGTACCGGCACCGATTTTCTTTTTTTCTTTTGCGTAACATGGACCTGCACCATTTCAACTACACCGCATTTTGTGCAACTTCTGGTATCTGCACTTTTGCAGAGGAACACACATCTGAGTACAACACCACATTTCAGGGACGGCCGGGCAGGGGGCGGCGGGGATAGCATGGCATCTTGGATTCTGTATTGGGAGATGGTAGATTAATTGGATGGATGAGGATTCTGTGGACGCGCAAGCTCCTGGGTAGTAGATCGATCGGTAATGGAGGATTGCGAAAGGAACTCGGGTGATACCTGGACGCGCCGTGCCTGCCTTTTCGAGAAAGAGAGTTTGCGTTGTTTACAGGCATTTCGGAGATAGACGCTTATTCACATCTGTGCAGCGCCCACGCGAGATCGCCGGCTAGGAGGCGTATAAGAAAGAATCGTGGACCGAGTATTGAATGTCTCATCGCCAAGCTGTCAAGATCTACAAAGCCTATCGACGGACCCCCCGTGAGATAGTGTTGGGCTGCAATTGCAATTGACACATCGGAATCGCAGACAATCGATAGACTTTCCAAAATCACCAGACAATCTTATCAGCTCCCTTGTTCCTGGCATGTGCTCGTCGTGTTTGCCTCCAGGCATCCAGGCCGCATAAAACAGTGGGGAGGAAGACGCACAGGGCGATGGTAACTCAGGGGTTTGGACGGGCTTGATCCATGCTGGGCCTGCCGAGCTTGCAGGCCAGGCCTCGGGGAACTTAGCGCACCTTCCGCTTCCGCGATGGGGCTGCCTAGCCCGCGCACTAATCTCGAAGCGGCTACGCCTTCACGTGCCAGAGCGCCGCGGCTGTCGTCGGTGCACAACAACGTCACAAGGCTTTTGCTCACAGCTGCTGTGCCGATTTCGACCCTCGTCAAGCGCCCGGAACGAAATCTCCGACCTCACCCCCCCACGGCCGCAGTGCAGCAGTGCATATCGCGACGTGTACGGCACCGCCCGTGAAGGACGAATTTGGAAGTGTGCGTGGGGATGCGAAGAGGGTCCACGCCATGAACACGACCAAGCGGCAGAAGCAGCGCAAGGTGCTGCTCATGGGCAAGAGCGGCGCGGGGAAGTCGTCGATGCGCAGCATTGTCTTCAGCAACTACGTCGCCAAGGATGTCCGGCGCCTGGGTGCGACGATTGACGTGGAGCACAGCAACATCAAGTTCATGGGCAACTTGATGCTGAATCTGTGGGATTGTGGAGGGTAAGTAAACTCCACCCCCCCTCCCTCTTTCTCGTCATTCCCTACCCACACAGTGTTAGGAGGATAGGCCAGCAGGAAAAAGGGAGTTGGAGAACATGCCATGCTAATGGAGGGGCATAACCAGGCAAGACGGCTTCGTCGAGAACTACCTTACCCACCAACGCGCCCACGTCTTCTCCTCCGTCGCCGTCCTCATTTTCGTCTTCGACATCGAATCCCGCGAGTTCCAGGCCGACGTCATCTCCTACAGTGCCATCATCCGAGCCCTCGCCGAGCACTCGCCTACGGCCGCCGTCTTCGTGCTGATCCACAAGATGGACCTCGTGCAGTCCCGCTTACGCGCCACCCTTTTCGAAGAACGCTCAGAATTCATCCGCAGCGCAAGCGAGAGCTTTGCCCCCACGGTCGAGTTCTTCGCAACGAGCATCTGGGATCAGAGCCTGTACAAGGCATGGACGCAGATTATCTATTTCTTGATTCCGAACGCGCGGAGCATTGAGGGGCTGCTGAGGGAGCTGGCGGAGGCAATTGATGCGCGGGAGTTGATCCTTTATGAGCGGACCACGTGTCTGATGGTGACGCATGTTACGCGGGATATTGAGTCTGAAAACCCGTTTTCGGACCGGTTCGAGCGCATTTCTAGCATCCTGAAGACGCACAAGCAGAGTATGGCGTACGTATTTTCCGTCTTACCACTCCCCTCGTACAGTCATCTAAAGGCATACAGGAAACACACGGGCATTCCAGCCGGCAGCGCAAACTTCGCCGAAATGCAGATCAAGACTGGACGCTTCATGTTCTTCATCACACGCCTCACCGAAAACACCAATCTGGCCGCCGCCATTCCACCCTCGGAGCAAGTCTTCAATGCGGCGCGCGTCAATATCACGCTTGTCCGGCCGAGGTTCGCTGAGCTAGATATTGCGAACAAGCCCAGGCCCGCGGTGCAGCAGGCGTTTGCGCATAGTGCGGATAGTGGGGGCTGGGAGGGCAGAGAGAGGGGCGAGGGTTTCGAGAACTGAAAGTGAGACAACCATCAGGATCAGATGTGTAAGATTTGTGGGCATGGAAAGACGGACGATGCAGGATGCGTCTGTTCGGGGGATTACTGGGAGTTTGTGAGTGATACCCCATTATTGCTCGGCGTTGGAATTGGGACGGGAGGATATCGCAGGTGTTGGCATTTCTCATGTATGAGCATATCTAACAGGGCATTGTGCTATGCATGTATTATCAAGGATAACAAGAAGAAACATAGACTTGGCTTCGATATTGGTATGCTTACGTCTCCGTTCGATCAGCACGCACCAAAGTCTACGTCATTATAGCCACGATCCTTTTACTCCCGTCTCGTAGACGGACTTGCATCCGCCATGAACACAAAAAATCTCCCTGGCTCAACAAATTCCTCGCACATGTGCAGGCCACCAGACTCCCAGTTTAGAAGAAACCGTGTCGCACCACCGCAAGCCTGACGAGAACCGTCCACAACCAACTCACGACACATGCCTCGAAAAAGATCGGTGCCTGAACGTCTCCACCACGCATCACATTCCAGAAGCCCTCTAGAAGCTTCCGCGACCTTTCTCCCGCCCTGGCCTAATCTCCGTTTGCCCATGAAACACTCCTTTCTCACACGTGTCTCACGACAATCCAACGTCAAGCGCGCCCTGAAGTCTGTATTCCAGCTTCGCCAACGTGGTCGACTATCTACTGCTCTTGTCCTGCTTTGTCTTGGCGCTGCTGATAAGTGCATCTGCTAAGTTTGTATGTGGGGAACTTGCATTGACATGCATGGGACGAGATCACATAGAAAGGGCCATAGAGATGTCTGCTTTGGTCGTAATAATGTCCATTTTAATTAATATCCATCATTCCCATCAATAATATTTTTTTCCACCATGTCCGACTGCCCCATGATTACCCCCAGACTCAAACTTGAGTCGAAACTTTTTTTTGGTTCACCATATGGTACAATGCACTCGCTCCACCAGTAACCAAAACATTGATAGAAAGAAGACCGTAAGAGTAAGAAAGCCGAGGGCAAGCATGCCATATATGCCGTGCTTGCTTCCGAGCCCGAAAGTATAAAAGTACACATTAACATTACACAGGAGCCACCAGTAGGAGATTCGTTTTAGATATTCCGACAACGTCCAGAAAGGTACACCAACGAGTCAGGCAGCCGTACCGTCATGCCTATATCATGGAATGGGCGAACAGAAACCGTGGTATCGATATCATGCCGTGCAGTTGGAGCTTATGCCTATGTGCAGGATCGGTGAGAGAACCCAGAATGCGCGCACGCGGAGGTGGTTTTGTAGAGCAGGGGCTATCTTGTCGCAAAGAGCGTATGTAGTGGTCATAAAGCAAGAATCTTAAGAGCCTCTGATATTGCCAAAACAAGAACGCTGCTCAACGTCCCGTAACTCCATTGATGACTTCAGACAGCAAGTGGTCGTTCGCTTTGTACACAGCATCGTCGTTGCCAAACGCGCTCTCCAGACTCTCGGCGATTCTCCAGAATTGGCCAAGAGCACCATTCCTGACCCCCTGTTCCTCTTGTATGGCGATCTCGGTCAAGCGCTTCAAGCGATTCCCTACGACCTTGTGCTGCGTGCGAGCGGACGCCCAAAAGGTTGCAAGCTCTTCAAGGCATGAATTTGCCGTGCCAAGCATTTCGATAAGGCCCGGAAGGTTTGCGGCTGTGCCGGCCGCGGTGAGGACGTCGGTCGAAAGCAACAGGGCGTAGCCAGGGAAAGGTGTGGAGAAGAGAAATTCAGCGGCAGCGTCTGGAGGTAGACGGTTTTGGCGATTCTCCGCTGCAAGTGAATGCATCATAGAAACAAAATTTAGCGCATTACGATAGGCCTGTTCGATGTTGCGAGCAATCTTATCCGTCGAAAATGCTGAGACACGAATATGGCGATTAAGGCGAATGATCGCAGTGTGATAGAGAGCATGCAGTGACACGAAAGATCCTGCGAAACCCTCTGTGATACTGTTATCAAGGTTCTGTGGGGTGTACTAAATAATCAGCTGATGCCTTAGACCCATACATCGCGAGAAAACTCACTCGAAGATTATGCGGTAACATGGCAAGCCATGCCTCCAGGCGCTCATAGGTTTTGGCGTAGAAGTTGTCATAAAGCCGCTCATAACTGGCTCCGGGACGGTGGACTGAACGGCTAGTAAAGGTCAAGACATCGCCCCAAATGGTTGAGATCAGAGTCAGGTGGGCCATAGATCCAAGAGAAGGGCCAGAATACGCCTGGTGATCCAGGATGTCTACGTCGAAAAGCGGGGTTTCGCAAGGAGTGGAGGCTTCAAACATATGCTCTAAGCAGGGGAGGCGTAGAAATGTATCCTCGATGTTGATGACACAGAGGGTACCACCACAGAATCCGTTGTAGCGCTGTTGGAGCATTAGGTCAAGGGTGGTGGTTGCCGTAAACGCAGTTGAACTTACATCCATCAAGAATCCGGACCAGAAGGTGCGTCGGCAACATTCCTCTAGAGTCAGGCGGTCGAATCCATATGGAACGTCGGCAGCAATCTCTGGAAGCTCTTTCACCCCGTCCTCGGTATTGAGTTTGAGCGCACTGAGAGCGCGTAGCCCAGCTCCACAAAAGTCCCACGCCTCCTGGGACTTGCCACGAGCAAAGTTGTACAAAGCCAGCATCAATCGACTTTGGCACAATTGTAGGGTGAACTTCCCAAATCGCTTTTCCATAGCGTATGCAGCAACTGCCGCAAACCATTTCCCAACACTTCGCTTTTCGTGGTCCGTGGAGAAAACAGAACCCATGGCGAGAACAGAGTAAAGGACCATAAGATGATCCTGGCTCTTTTCTCGATTGGTCTCCACCCATGCGAGAAAAGGTCTGCGAGGAAACATCCCGTACGTTGCACGGCCTGCATGGAGAAAATAAAGATCCAGTAGATGCATCGTAAGCCTCGAGTCCGTGTCGTATGGGTCCTGTTCCCATTGGATGGCCAGCTGATCCTGGTATGATCCGCGCCTTGGGTCATCCGGGTCCTGGTTATTCACCGAGCCACTCCAATCCGAATCCAATGAGTGCACCGACATGTCTCTCGAGGTAGCGACAGAGTTCGGTCGAAAGCTGCGAGGTTTGAAAGGTGAACCTGTGTTCCAAGTCGGGATGGCCCTCGAATACTGTTCTTCAAGAGCTCTGTGTTTGTCGGGACCAGCCACTGGGCTAACAAGTTCCGTCGACTGGTTCTTAAATACTACTGACGATGATGACGGTGAGGTCTCTCCCGAAGCATTGCTCATGCTTGACTGATTGAGGCCACTACTTTCAGTCAGTATTTGTCATGTGAGCAACAGTGAATGCATTGTCAGAACTTCCGGATGGATTAATTCAATGCATATTGGTAGAAGAGTGGTCGAGAAGATGTGTTGTACAAAACGCCCACTTACCCTCGACAAGCCCTCTGTGATTTGGCGCATTGATGGCATTTGGGATAGCCAGGTTCACACTTAATCTTCTTCTCCCGACAAGTGAGGCAAGCTTGAGCAAGCCGCTTCCTAGGTTTGCCGGCTTTAGTAACGCCCCATGATGGATTGACCGGTTCACCATCGATAACGACACGACAATGGGACCCGTCCTCGAATATGTAACATAGACCTTCACCATCTATCACACGTTGATCTATACAACGCCGTGGTCGTACCTGAGTGCGTGCCGAGCCTTCTATGCGCCTTCGCATCGGCTTACTTGGGTCCGTTGAATCGTCGTGAAATGGCAGCTGTCCTGAAAGCACTCTCACCGGCTCTGATGATGCACTCAAGGCTGAGGTGGTAGAGGGTGGGCGAAAGATTTTAGTGGTGGAATCAGCGTACGTTGTTCCAGAAAGACTACCATGACGTGAGAATTCCGAGGGTCGGGCACCATGAGTGGGACCTGAGGTCGAAAAGCTTGCCGGTTGGTTGTCAGTACTAGCGGTGTATTGGGCATGACGATGCACGGGTGGTATTCGAGAAGCGGGGGCATGACTTTCGGTGTTTTCGTGGCTGTAACTGTCGAAATCATGCCGTCTCTTCAAGGTCGGACTCGCAGATCCGTACCTCGTAGCAGCGCCTTGGAGTAGGTGTGTGCCACTAGGCCGTGAGAGCTGATCAAGCGGCTTGTTGTCGAGTAGCTCTGGCTCAAGAAGGGTTCGGAGGCTTGGTAGCTGTTGCGCATGACTTTGACTTGCCTGGGATTCCCGGGGACGGTGATGTTGCGATGGGATCTCGGGCCGCGACGGTGCAACATTGGGTCTTTGATAAGGACCGTGAGAGGCATACGGCTGGACTGGCGCTGGACGTGAGGGAATACTAGGCAGACGATTCATGTCGGCAAGCATAGTTACGGGAGGTGAAGATGGACGGCCGGCGGCCGAGGTGGGATGGCTTCCACGATACATTGGCTGGCAGGCCACATAGAGCGATAAGGAACAACAAGATATAAACTAGGGCACTTTGGAGATTCAGGGCAAGGCTTAACCTTGACTGTTGATGCAGGGACGGCACCAGCTCGCCGTCAGACAGTCGGACACATGGAGGCAGGACTCGCAGGAGAGGGTCGGGAAGGTGGCCAAAGGACTGCAGAAGCACGATTGCGTGCGTCTGTATTGTAACGAATACCCGCAGTGAAGTCTGCAAGACAGCAAGGTTCAGAGAAGAGCCAACGGAAGTCCCTAGTCCGTGCAGGGCTGACGTCCACCCCTCCGGCTGCTCCTGGACCACAGCCGAAGAGGCATGGACGGGATGCGCGTGTAGGAGCGCTGTAGGGGCCTAAGCTCGGGAAGACTTACAGGCACAGTTTGCGGCGCGGCTTCCTAGGTCCGGAGGCAGGCTGGGCACAAACGGAAGGGCGTTCCAGCTGGCACGGGTACGACAGGGAACGATAGCAATAAATTTGATAATACCGGGTAGGAGAGCAAGATGAAGACAGGAATCTGTGCGAATGCGTGCTGCGGTAGAGACGACAGCTGGACAGGGGTAGACAGGGGATGTGTTCAGGACCAGCCAGCTATCACCCCAGTTGAATAAGTTCTGCCAGGAACATGGACGTGGAGCTCTTGCTGTTTGAGAGCCGAGTGAGGGAATGGCCCGGGCGGGCAATATTGGCGATGTAGGGTGCTGGTCGCCGGCAGAGGGTGCTGCCCGGGGCACCCGCTGCGTAGTGTGTCTGGCCGCTGCGTGAGGTGCAGCGTGCTGCAGGCGCAGCAGTATAGTACGGACTTGAATGCGCGTGGCGGTTGGGATGGTGCTGCTCAGGCCCTCAGATCTCGCTCCAACAACGGCCCTCGGCGCTGGCCAACCGCGAGTGCTCCCGCAGCTCACTGGTGCCGATCATGCAGCGTGGGCGGGATGCAGCGAACAGGCTCCTTGTTATTGCGGCAAAATCCCGTGAGAATTGCTGCTGCAGAGGGCCTTCAATGAGAAAGCGAGCAGCCAATAAGCTTCACATAGATTAGTTTCAAAGTGCCCCCGATGCACACACTCTCTGACTGCGACGCGGCCTGAACGCATGCATGGCGGCATGCCGTGACAGACTGCTTTTCCGCTGCGTCTGAGAGACCCCGCAGCACAGCACGCCCTGTCGCGCGTGAGCAGCCGCTCTGTGCAAAGACGGGTAGGGTGAACGGTTGGGCGCCGTGACGGATCGTTGCGAGCCTAAAGCGGCGTCGAATCGCTCGGGAGTGCAGCGCAGCAGCCGTCCGCTGAGTGGAGCTTGACCCCAATGGCATCCCAGTCGTCTTTCTTGCATGTCGGGGACGTATGCATGCCACTTTGTGCGTGCGCATGCTAGCGGATAATGGGCCTGCTAAGGGTGCAGCGTACCAGCCTACGGCCTCGGGTCCTTCGAAACTCTCTTCGACGTAGCGCATTCCAGGCCGACAGGCCAAATGAACAGGTGCGTACGCGAGCCGGTTGCTGGCCTATTGAAGCGGCTGGCGGCGCGGCCGGGCGCCTCAGGTGCCGGCCGTCACGATCCTGGTGGTCTGTGAGCAAACGCCACACATCTTGGACACATCCTTCTCTGAGATGCAGCTGGGTGTTCCAGCGTGAGGCGTGAAAGCGAGACCGAACGTCTCCGATCCCGGCAGATGGAAGCCGGCGACAAGAGCCGTGTGGAGAAAGCAGGGGCGAGAATGGGGTCAGTGAAAGCGTTTCCGCGCCGTTTCATCGACGCTGGAGGGTTTGTGCGTTGCAATATTGGAGGCCAGATATCACGTGACCTTGACACCTCTAGTTGCGCTAGTGACTAAGCATGCTAGCAGGGCCCTCTGTGGTCAGAACATCGAAACCTTGGAATGAAGTCAGGTCGATCTCTCAACTCCACCTCTTGCGACCGCATCCGGCCCTGCATCGTCCGCAGCCGTATCACTTGTACTCTTCCTATCCCTCTATTCTAACCCTATCATATACTAGACAGACAGCTATTCGAGATGGCGGACGACAAAGGTCAAAAGAGCCCTTCGCGCGCTCCAGCGTCAGAGCCGCTCAAGACCAACCAGGCAGATGCGCAAAACCAAGGCGTCGACGGCGCCCATTCTCAACGGAGTGGTTCCGAGTCACCTCCTAGCCGCAAGTCATCAAAACACGATAGGGAGATCGCGACGGCGCTCGCAACGCAGGATGCTCCATTGCCCTATGATGATGCGCCCCCGCTGCCCGACGAAGCCCCACCAGAAGACGATGGATGGACGTTCGAGTGGGATAATAATGCTGGCGCTTACTACTTCTACAATCGCCTTACGGGCAAGTCGCAATGGGAGAATCCTCGAGTGTCTCAGCCCTCCACGACAAATTACGGATCGTACGACAGGTTTGCTAACAACTTATTACTATCTTGCTTGCTATCTTATCCTAATCCGTGCCTTTCGCAGATATGCGGACAGCTCAACAGTTGGTCCCACTACGCATTCTGGAGCGCCCAGCACCTCGTCTCCGCCTAAGCGCAAATATGGCGGCTACAACCCAGCCATACACGGCGACTATGATCCGAACGCAGACTATGCTCTGGACGCTGAGAAGGAAGAGGAGGAGGCGGAGGCGGCTGCCACGGCCGCGGCCGCCGCTGCTGCAGGTCTTCCAGATCCTAACAATGGAGATTATTCCACCACAGCCCACTTCAACCGCTTCACCGGTCGTTTCCAGCAAGCCGGAATGAACCCGGAGTATCACAATGATGAGAATAAAAGCAAACGTCAGATGAATGCTTTCTTTGATGTCGATGCCGCTGCTAATAGCCATGACGGTCGCAGCCTCAAAGCTGAGCGGCGCGGCAAGGCCCTTTCAAAAAAGGAGCTGAAAGCATTCAAGGAAAAGCGCCGTGATAAGAAAGAAGAAAAGCGTCGTGCGTGGCTCAGAGACTAAAGTTAGGTGGTAAGAAATGATAATTAAGAGTGCCTTCCAGACGACGACTAATGCGGACCATAGTGGGTGTATCACTGCGGCTGCCAGCCTTTTGCTTTGAAAGTCGTCATATTTGCATTCTAGGCATATGATTCTGTATTAACATTGGAGGAATGTTTGTAGTCCTTGTTTAGTCTAGTACTTGTGTTTGCTTATGTGCTGTGCCGCCCAGTACCAGGGTTTGTTGGGTCGCATCGGCTTCGGCTCTGCAGCGTGCGACATTGGTAGCAGCCGACGAGCATGCCAACGGAACCAAGGTATAGCTGTCAGCCAGATGCTATTTAATCATCCACTTCATTCATGCTCTATCGCGTGTCCCAGCGCCATCTCAGTGAATCTGGTGTAGGCAATCGTCGGATTCTACTCGCCCAACGCCACATCAAACTTCTTTCGCCCTACGTACGGGGCCCACGTGGCAGGCTCCAGCCTCCCGGCGCTATACCTCACATCCTAACGTTTCGGAGAATGTCGTGGGTGCTAGATGCAAGGATGGTGAGCAATATACGATCCTTGGTTTGCAATCCTCCTTCCACCCTTCAACCGTCTTTTGAGGCGTCCCCAGACTTCAGACGGTCCATTTGCCTTGTTACGTCTTCGAGTGCACTTCCACCACCCACTGCACCGGAGCCGTTCTGGGCTGGCTCGCCTTGCGAATCGGCCCCCAGTTCTTCGCCTGATGATTCGCCCGTCTGTCCAATGCCTTTCTCGAGTTCTTCCACAGCCCCAAGCAACCATTCGACCACGTCTCCCTTGTCATTTATCTCGGCCTCGAATACGGCGTCGTGGCCGGCCTTATTTATTATCGTGACGTCGGCGCCGGACTTGACCAGCACCTTGACGCACTCAAGATGTCCATTGAGGGCAGCCCAGTGCAGCGCCGTATTGCCCGCGTCGTTAAGAGCGTTGATAAGCCCCGATGCAGACGCCGAAGCCATGTCCGTTTCAAGAGAGAAGAGAAGCCTCATGATGTCTGTGGGCTGCAGTCAGCATCTAGCTCGCCGAAACATTCAATATACCTCTGGCGGGAAGGCTCTTACCGACATGTCCGTTCGCAGCGGCATAGTGCAGTGCCGTGTTCTTGGAGTAGGGATCAACTGCTGCGGCGACCAGCTCGGCCTTCGATTGCTTGACCTGGGCGGAGAGGTCGGACAGGTAGGTGGAAAGCTCGGAGACCTCGTTGATGCGTGCGAGATAGAGGATCTCGTCGACGGTGTCTTCGTTCATGGTGGCTGTCGATGTCTGTATTGCGAGACGCCCGTCCAGATGTCAGTGTCGCTTGTCGCTTGTCGCTCGAGAAATTTCTGGTGGGGGCCGGGAAGGCACGCTCTCCGCTAGTCGAACTCGGCTTAGCTCGGCGACCAAAGCCGACCCGCGTCTGCTGCAGGTGGTATTCGCCGAAACACCATCCTCGCTCACCCACACCCTCACATTCTTTCTCCCCCCTTGGACATGCTGTACGACGTGTTCGTGGATCTCAATCATCCGTTCGTTATCTTCGTCGCCGCGCTCGAATCTCTCGATTTGTCAAGCGCCCCGGCAGTGCTTTCCGCATGCTCCTGCCTCACTATAGGGCGCAATATGGCAGCCGCCTGCAATATAACAATTCTGGCATACGTCAGTCGGAAACTTTGAAACCCCTCCAACGGCGGCCCTTTGGTGTATTGGTACTCAAAGACTCAATATGGTACTCTTCTTTCTTCTATCGATTTTCACAAAGTCATTTCTCCTATCGGTCCACTCTGTTGCTATTTTGTCGAATGCTCTTCTTCCAACATGCCTTCACTGACGCACCATCCGCATGCTTGCGACCCTGGCCGCTGCAGATACACAGGATGAGCGGTCGCCTTTTCCCCTCAGGCATATTGGTTCCGAACCGCATAAGAGATGCCAACTGTCCCGAGTGACTGCACATGCCAATCCACTTTTTAAGGGCTGTACACTCGCTCGATGTATCTTAAATAGGCAGGCATACTATGCTTGAATAACTAACAACAGCAAGTGCTACGAAGCAACCACGTCTACCCCAGCGTCTCCACCAGCCTCCGCTGCGCCACCTAACCCCATCACCCGGTCCGCACCCGACGAGCATCTGCTTTTATGAAGCAGATACGACGGAGGGTCGAGATCCTGCCTTTTACAGTTCATTCATTTCGCGCTCTTGGCATGTGTTGTTTCTCGGTTCTGCTCTCTCAACAATCTACTCGGCCTGAGCCTCCTAATTAATATCACAAGGGCGGCATTAGCTCGCTACCACAGCAAATGTTGGTGACGCTGCGTACGATCAGTCTACATGCAGGATCGCCACAGTAGCTAATATGGCTCTATATGATGCATCACGCTACCATATATTTCCGATTCGCAGCCGACCTTCTTGTGACTATCATCGCACAAGTATAGCCGACCTTCCTATAACTATCATAGCACAAGTATAGCCGACTCGTTGGGGAAGCGGTGAATGATCTGCAGGTACCGCAGCGCTCCCGCCTCATTAGCCGAATCGGGGCGCTCTGGAACTGCCCTGGGACACTATGAGCGACATGCGTCGCTGTACTCCGATGACGCGGGCTGTGGTAGATCAAAGCATATACAGATAGCATATGGCCAGAACAACAAGGTTCAATTCAGCCCATATCTCCGTCGCTCCGATTCCCGATGTCCGGATATCTTGCGTGACACTTTATTCTTTCCTTTCGAGTGTTTTCTCAGCTTTCTGTGCGATCTTGAGCTGGTCCCGGGGCTTGTTCCATGCCCACCTGCCACGGTCATCCATGTGCTGACGGCATCTAAGGTGTTACCGTCGATATTGTTTGCTCGCCATTATACCTGTCCTGGTCTCCTACTTTTTGGCCGCACGTGGCAGTCTCTTGGCTTCAGCAGCTAAATGCGTCTCTTTTCTGAACAGCGCTGCTTTACCCTGTTACTGCCGCCAAGGCTGCAGCCGCGGGAGTTGTGTATATGCTTCTTCCGCGTTTCGTACGAAGGGCAAATATGGCGCACGGCACGACTCTGCACCACACGGTGGCTGAAACGTTGGCGAGTGCCGGTAGCGGTGCAAAAAAAGAAAATATAGAGGATCGGAAGGAACCATGTGTGTGCGCTCGGTCGGCAGCGCCCCTGAGATCTGGCCCGCAGACGTGCACAGGACATTTTACATTTCATATTTCATGTACGGTAATGTTGCTTTCGAAACATGACTGAGCCTTGGCATGTTCGACCGTCCTGTACCACCTCAACAGCCATCCCACAGGCAACGTCATGAGCATGTACCAGTACATTGCAGTGTAACATGGTCACTAGCAGGGCATTGCATCGGAATAGTCTGAGCTATTAACCGATGCAAGGTTACGTAATGCATACATATGAGCCGGGGGGTTCTCCAAGAACGGCCACAAACAAACTTTATGCTCGTGATAGCACATGCAAAAGGTCCGCCACAACAAACTCCATCGAATCGCAATTGACCCATCGACGTGCACTCACGCACAGTCCTTTTTGTCGAATGCTCACAAATGAGAATCACAAAAGAACAACACACAGCTCATCATCATCATCAACGCATTTAGAGTCAAACCGCGAGCTGAACAATCTCCCATCATTCCCACTCTCCCACTCTCCTCCCTCTCAATCCCGCAATCAACTCACCCATCATTCTTCGTAGGCAACAACAACCCTCCTCCCCATCCCCTCCCTCCGTCCATCGCACCATCCTCTCCACAGCTTTATTCACGCCTCCTTCCACCATCTCCAGCCAGCCACCCGTCCACATCTTCTCTCCCGCCCTTTCCACGCCCTCGGCAACATGCAGGACACTGCGTGTGCTGCGCGAGCGCTGGATGGGCTCGACATGCTGTGCTTCGAGCGCATCGAGCGAAGAGGCCGCGTCCTCGGTGGACGCCGCACGTCCGGGCGAGGCCGAGCGGTTAGGGTAAGGAGAGATGTAAGCAGTCGATGCCGGCGGTAGGCTTGGGGTTGTAGGCTGGGGCTTGGAGAAGAAAGCGCGGTGCGCGGCTAGGTATTCGTCGCTTGAGCGTGTGGCTAAGTTGCGAGGCAGAAGGTATGGGTTCGCTGGCGATGTCGAGGCTGTCGTGTATACCTGTCGCTCTGGTACAATCGACATGCTGTTGTGTGGCGTGGCGTGCGTGGGTGTCTTACAGGGCGGCAGTGAGGGTGAGGGAGGGGTATGCCGCGGTGTGGTTGCTGAGAATTTGCGCAGACGGATGGGGGACTCGTTTGTGCGCGAGGGTGTTGCTGATGTTGTTGCCGTCGCTGGAGTTCTTCCGCTAGATAGATTCGTGTCCGTGGAAGAGGATGAGGGTAGAGGCGTGTACTTTGAGGGTTTATCGATGGGCTTGCTCTTCTTTTCTACCGCATTTCCGTGTCCCCAGATGCGCTTCCACCATACCCCTTTCCTTGCGTACTTCGTCTGCTCTTTTGCAGGGGCGTCGGGCTGGAATGTTTTAGGCGGCAAGTTGATCAACCAAACGAGCAGTGACCATAAAAGTCCTATGCCCAGGAGCGTGAACAGAAAAAGCTGAACTGGGAACGGGACGTCCGGGAGTGTAAATTCACCACCTGGCATGATGAACCTGGCGCAGGGATAGTACTGAAGATCAATATCGTGAGTGGCATTCCTACTCTCCCCAACGACGCGGTGATCAAAGAGCGTGAGCGGGTAAGATCGTGCAGTCGGTGCAGTAACATGTGACAAGGAGGAGGGAACTTGCGCAAGAGCCGCTTTGGCTTCTCCTAAGGTGGAAGATGTAGACCGCGGAGATGACGTCTGTGCGTATAAAGCAAAAGACGGGACGCTCGTTGCTGGGGCATCGGGATGCAAGAGGGCAATTTTACTGGATAACTCATATGAGTGAATTGCCACTTTTTCTGGGTCTCGAGAGGCGACGCGCTTGACGAGCGTGCTTGCGAGTTCTACCCACCGCACTGTTGTGCGCGTGATAGTCACCGTTGTCGAAATTGTTAGGAGGGCGTCGACGTGATCGCTGGAGATATGTGTGGAATGAGGCTTGATAGCTGCCGGTGCCATAATTTTCTACTCTTCCCAAAGGGTCAACTTATGAGCAATGGTGTTTTGAGGGTATGTGGGATATGCAGAGGACCTTGTTGCAAGAAAAGTGTACGGTGCAGAGTCGAAGGCCTCACAGGAAAGCTTGAAGATGTAATAGTCTTCGAAATTACCGAAACTTAAGGATATCGAAAGGGAGATACATTGCGGGCATATAATGACATGCTCACCTAACTATTGTTCCCTTCCACCATACTCACTGTCTAAATAGTCACTAATTGCTTGAATATAGGCATTCTTCTCCAGCCCAGCACTGAATGTAGCAGCGTGATGCTTGAGTATCTGTCAATACCACCTTCCTGGAGCTGGATCTTAAAGATTCACTTGAGCATCAGCAACATAGCCCAGAGTATGTGATATAAGAACTAGTAATACTTCATATTAAGGGTGAACACCTAAAACATAGTACGCAATTGTGACATTCCAGTCTTCCAAAGAAGCTGTAAAAGACAAACGCCACCCGATGCGATACAGCCAGTCTAAGCTCTCGCGCTAAGGTTTAACATCTAGCATTGTGACAACATAATAAAGAAAGACTTTTAACATGAATATCCAGACCCGATGCTAAATAGCGTGGAAACACAGGATATGTAGAAGAAAAATGGGTGAGTTGTCTGCGAGCCCGCTGATAAAAGCGTTTTGGATTCGGCGTTGTCTGATGGCAAGACGCGTTCTTGACGGAACCTTGCGATGCATTTGTAGAGGTGCAACAGTGTGGAAGGCGATCGCACGAGCGTGAAGACCCATAGTATTGGGATCGGACCTCTGTTGGGTAGGTGATATGAGAAGATTGTACGACGCAGAAGCTTCAGCGGCGATTGAAGTTGAGATAACGAGCCTAGTTATGGTCAGGAAAATCATCACCACGTAATCATAGACAGAGAGCTTACAGCGATGAATAGAAGGAATAGACTAGACCCAATAAAGGCCGCGAGGATGCCCAGATCGCGCCAGCGGTTACTGAATTCGAGGCCAAGTGGCTCGAAGAACTGATCACCAACCTTGTATGCACAATACTGACAGAAGTCGGTGGCATTGTCAACAATATAGCCTGGTCCGTTATTCTTGAAGTAGTCGCTCATGTAACTACCACAATCCTGTCCCTCTGGCGCACGGAAGCTGTTGAGCTCGATCTGCGTGCATTGAACCGGTCGGTCATGAAGTTCAGTTACGATCATACCGCCAACGAGGCGAGTCATAGGGTTAAGCTGATAGAGCCATGCTCGCCAGAACCCGGGGATCTGTGGTTTCGGTATAGTGACACCGCAGAAGAGGGCGAAAATAACGATAACGAAGGGGTTGATGAGCGACGAGATGAACGGATCGGGAGTAAGAGCAGCGAGTGCCTGCGCCAACGTGACAGAGAATATCTCAGTGATGAGAATGATAAGGAACTGGTAGCCGGCGCGAGATGACTCTGAGTTGAGGCCCGGAATGTAGTAGATGGGGAGGAAGAAGGAAACAGCACATAGAATATTGTACGGCATCTCGGCAACGACCATTGAGAGCGCGAATGGGAATGTCTTGTACGCCTTGGCCATCTGTTCGCGGTAAGAGATCATACGGGAAACGGCGTATTTGGGTTCGACCTGGGCGAGAATAAGAGCTGGCAGAACGGTAACCTGGAAAATAACGAATACGCGGTACTGGAGCGAGGAACGCGAGTCGTCGAGCTGGAGATACATCAATCCGGTCAACAAGGCAATGATGACGTGATTGAATAGTCGTGTGAAGCCGTAGTTGGGAGATCTCCAGAAAGCGAGATTCTGACGCTTATTGACCTTCTTGATCTGATGCCATAGCGGAGTGGCATATTCCTTCTGTTCCACAGGCGCAGCAGCACCAACTTCAGCGATACGACTCTCCTTCATGCGAACGATATCTGCCTGGATTTGTGCAAACTCTGCAGAGTCACGCCACACATCAGCCCAATCATGCTTGCCAATGCGAGGAGTAGATCCTGCACCGATTGCATCCAACATCCACTCGGCGGGGTTTGCATCCGATGGACAGTCTGCGCCATGGCGATGGAAATAGTCGAGGAGAGCATGGGCGTCCTTGCCGATATCGCCGAAGTAGACGCACTGGCCACCGCGTTGCAACAACAAAAGTCGATCGAAATTCTCGAAAAGAGCTGAGTTTGGTTGATGGATTGTGCACAGAATCGCCTGTCCCGCCGCAGCCAGCTTTCGCAGGAATCGTACGATATTGAAAGCACTCTGGGAGTCAAGGCCTGAAGTAGGTTCATCCAGGAACAACAGAAGTTCTGGTTTGGCGGCTAATTCGACTCCGATTGTCACACGTTTACGCTGCTCAACTGCCAGTCCGGATTCTGGGTCACCAATGATAGCATCTGCCATATCTTCCATCTCTAAAAGAGAGATGACTTCTTCAACATAGGCATATTTCTCTTCCTGGGAAGTCTCGAAGGGTTGGCGGAGGTCTGCAGAGAAGCGAAGCGCCTCGCGAACAGTCTGAGCTGGTTCCTAATCACATGTTAGTCGATCGACATGAGAAGGAAAGAAGTCGTCTCTCTTACATGGACATCAAGCTGCTCTGCGTATGCCGTACCTCGCTGGAAGGCAATACCCGGTGGCTTGCCGTCGACAAGCTTTTCGCCAGAGATCACACCAATGTTCTTACGAGCGGCGAGCACATCAAGAAGCGTTGTCTTACCAGCACCTGATGCACCCATGAGCGCAGTGAGCTGGCCAGGTTTCACGTAACCGAATATGTTGTTTAGCAGTCTCAATTCTCCGGATGGAACGGGAACATCATAGCACAAATCTTCCCAAGTGAGCACAGCCTTTGACGTGATGTTCAAGCCAGAACTTGCATCGGTGTCTGCTTCTTTTCGGTTCCGCTTGTCGCGCTTCTCGCGAAGTCTCTCATTCAATGTCTTGAGCTCCTTGTCCTCTTTGACGAAGAAGGTCACAGTTCGTCCCCCAGCGCCCCACTTGATGTACTCGCCGAGGAATACATTGGCAGTTAAGAAGCCAACGATGAGAACAACCGTAATCCCCCAATTACGCCAAAGGTCACCTGTTAGGTATGAAAATCCGATTCTGATGTAATCAGTGCCAGAGACAAGCGTAGACCCTGCTTGGGAGCCAGGCAACGTGCAAACTTGAGCATTGATGTTGTCGTAGCTGGGACCGTTAGGAATCAACGAGGTACCGGCGCAGGTCAAGTCGAGGCGTCCAAACTCGTTCATCATGAGAGCCGAGAAGGCAAGGCCAAGCGCGTTGACGTAAAATATCCATCTCAGCCATACTTGTTCCGACTGCCATTGAATGATGTACCCAGACGTCAATATGAACAGCGTAATGATGGTGGCAGCTAGACGGATAGCGACATCGAAATCCGGACAGAGGCAACCAACCGTGCGGAAGAACAAAGTCATGGCGAGATAACCGGTGATGATCATGAGGACGAAAATGAAGAAGGCGCCAGCATCGCGAACTAGACCGGTCATGAAGTAGACGATGATACTGAAGACCAGGATTTGTGCCGAGGAGAACAGCAGATCAACACCAATTTGTGCTATCCATAGCGCCGACGGGCGATGGAAGGTAAATGCACGATGTTTGTTGACAATCGGTCGCCCCAGCATGACACCAGGTAGTTCAGAAAAGGCATTGAAGGCATTGAATAGGAGGGCGATGAATAGCACACCACCCCGAGTGAAAGCGCCATCCGAGGTGGTAGGGAGGTCCAGCCAGACAGTTCCGATGACGATGGCAATAACGATGGAAGTGATCCAAGATGTAAACAAAGTAAACTTGTCCTGCCACTTCAACAGAAATTGGCGTTTGAACAAGGCATGCACCTGTAAATAGAACGGAATCGAGTAGACGGACTTGTTTGGCGCATGTCGCTTACTTTCCGTAACAGCTGTCATAAATTCGTCGTACACGTGCTTCTCTTCGGTCATGCGTGCATGGTACTCGGTGATCTCGGCATTCATGTTGGTTGCGATTTCTGACTCCTTGTAGGCCTGGGCCAGCGCCTCGGGCGTGCTGGGGACATCCTTTTCACTTCTTCCGGGCCTGTATTCGCGTTCAAAGGGGTCTGTGCAGCCGGTGAGGTAGTCTGGTGTTGTTTGACGCGGCTTTTCCAAGAATCCAAGCCCTTCGAAGTAAGCACGAGCATCCTTGGTGGGGCCAAAATACACTTGACGTCCGCTATCGATGACAAGCACCTTGTCAAATGTCTTGTAGATGTTTTCAGATGCTTGGTAAAGAGACACGAAGGTCGTGGTCTTGTAGATGTTCGTTAGCACCCTCAAAGACCGTGCATAGTCGACAGCGGTAGAGGCGTCCCAGGCCACGGGTAGAATTGTCCCATGATATCACGGAAGCGCCAGTTATCATTGTCTCTGCGATTGAAACACGCTTACGCTCGCCTCCAGAGACACCACGTACGAAGGGATTTCCGACAATGGTGTTGCGAGTGTGCTCGATGTTGAACATCTTTAGCATGAGATCAATGACCCGTTCTTTGAATTCCTTTCGCGAGACGCCTGCTGGTCGCTTTCCAGGGACCTTGGTTTCAAGTGCAAAGTCTAGGGTCTGTCCAACAGTCAGGGTGGGGTGGTGATTCTCATCTTCCTCGCAATATACGGCTTCACCTCGGTAACGCTTCTCGAAGAAATCGCTCTCAAAGGGCCCGTACAGCACTTGGCCGTCAACCTTGGTGTAACCGTAGCGCTGATTTGAGGCTACCTTGAGGAATGTCGTGCAGCCACTTCCGGGACGGCCGAGCACGAGACACATCTCACCTGGCTTCACAACACCCTTGAAGTCCTTAAGAATATCGAATTCACGGCCCTTTCTGCCAAGGCCAAGGACACTCTGGATAGTACCAAAGACATTGAAGAAAGAGACAAATGCATCCGGGAAGGTCTTGACATAATCTGTAGAAGCGAGAAATCAGCATCTTTACGAGATTGTTTTGCATCAATTGTAGTACGACAAGCAGGCTAACACGGAAAACAGCTTGGTACGTACTCTTGACACCTCCAATGCCACTGACGGTGGTGAGGCCCTCAAAAACCACGCCGATTTTCTTGGACTTGATACCGGCTCTCTCTTCCTCATCGCGATTGCCTCTCAGCACGGTTTCCAGGTCAAACTGATCCTCCGAACTAGATTCCTCGTCGACAGCCTTCTCGATATCAGCAGCAGTCGTGCTTTTGCGGCTTTGGCGAGACTTGGTGCGGCTCAGATGGCTGCTCCTGGAAAATTCGCGGTTGAGCTCAGCGAAGTCGGCCTCGGCGCGGGAGATGTTGACACCAGCATCATGCTTCTCAGTAGCTTGAGCGCTCTTCTCGCCGGTGCTACTGGAGATGGTGGTGGCACTATCGTTGTCACCGTGAAAGTGGCCAGTTGGAGAGTGGATAGACTCATATATGGGGCCTTCAGTCTCTTTGCGCAGAGACGAATTGTCCTCATGGACGTCGGGCTTCTCCATGATGGGCGCAATGGGCGAGGATCGCCACTATCGTCAACGAGGATGACGTCTTGCGCGGGCAGCTAGGAGGACGCCCTAGGCGTATGGGGAGACAAGGTGGGCAGGAGAATCAGCAGACAACGGCCAGAGAAGGAGAGGCAACGATTATTATTCTGTTTCGGCGTTAAGAGGGCGATTGCCCAGGCTATGCAGAAAACAAGCGGGATCTTTCGAAGCTGTACCGTACCGAGACCAAGGGTCTTATAAAGACCCACCCGCTTACTTCTTGACGTTAGTGACGCGCCCAAGATGGCGGCGGGCTGCAGCGGATGCAGGACGATGCCGTTTGCGAAACGCGACAACAGGGCAGGATCCGCAGTTCCCACTACTCCGGCCGTCGTTTGAGGAGGGCGGGCGGGGGTGTCTGTCGGAGTGAGTCATGTTGAGCCAGAGGAGGCCGCGGCGCTGCTCATGAGGCCGGCGTGGGTTCATTGGCTCCATTGGCTTCGAGATGGGGTCTTGGAGGGCGGACGCTTGTCGGCAGCTTGTCGCCCATGTCGCGATAGCGCCGCGATGTTCGAATCATAGGGCCGCCAAGCCAGCCGCACCGCTTCGGCAGTCGCACCCCATGCCCTGCGCTGCTTCCCCATCCAGCGCACCGCTCAACAAAACAAGCCGCTCGTCCACGGCCTCGACGGCCTTCGACGCGTGGTCCAACCCCAGCCTCCACCGGGCAGCGCCCGTTGTGTCAAATACCATTCTGACCAGCACGTCAGAAAAGACCATGCTCGGAACCGGAACCACGCTGAACCGACCCGGCTCGCGTGCGCCAAGCCCCCCACTTGCTGTCCCACTGTCTGGGTTGCACAAAAGGTCGATGCCTCCCCACCGCGAGTTTGTAATCATCATGGCGAAGGGAAGCCTCAACCACTGCTGCAAAGCGCCTGCGACACGTCCGTATTTCGTCCTATCTCCAGCACTGCCTAGAGATATATCTTGGACCGCCCGTCGCGACGCCCTACGCGGCTAGCCTCCATCTTACACTGCTCTCGAAAGGGAAACGACCCCCCTCATCGCAAATACCATCTCATAGTCCCTCGTCATCATTTGTTATTCACTAGCACCTTGGGCAAACTGTCTTCTTCACAAGACGTTGGCCAACCCACAAACGGCTCACCGCTTCTACTCCGCTCCATGCCGCTCCTGAGCACGGGATGAGTGGTTTTCGAATCATCCAAGAGCGAAGACTGTCGCCCGCTGCACCGCTAATCTCACACCAAAGGGCGGAAGCAGCCCTTTTGGTTCGACACGCTGCACGTCTTTTGAACGTACCACCGGTGATGCCGATAACGCTTCGTCTCACTTTCGCTTCCTATAACGTTATGCTCTGTTCAAAACAGCCTCACCCCATCCGGATTAGCGACTCTTTCCCACGTCACGTGCGCGGGGTCGTGCCTTTTCAAGAAGCTGCTGACGAGCCTTAGGGCTGATGATGCGAACCATTGCTGATTGCTCAGATGAACAGTCGCGTCTGTGCAGCTGTAAGCATGAGCGCACTAGTCCCGCTCTCTTATGCTCTTTGTACATACACCCAAAACACCATCATATAGCAGCATGCGCTACGAGACTTTTCCATGATCCAACTCGGGACGGCAGTGCCTCACTGCTATGCGACAATGATACCCTGACGAATGCAAGGCACGGCACGGTGTTCGACACCGCTTGTTGAACTGCAACCCTGATTGGCCATACCGTATTGCCAGCTGCACGGCGCCGTCTTCACCTTGGCGGTCATCTTGCTTCTTTCTGCAATCGCCAACACACGACCCGGCACCGATACGATCTCCAAAAATACCCATGTTTCAACGTCACACCTCGCAACGTGCGTGCCTACTTTCGTCGACACCCTCGCAAGAAGCGCCATGGTGACACGAACTCCGATCTCGAATTGACTCATCCCCGCGTAGCCTCAAAACCGGTCAACTGGTCAACGACCGGGTTACAGACGCCTCTTCATGGCACCGTTCGTCGCCCTGCGTCTCCCATGTGCCAATCACCGCTTCATCGTCGGTGCATCAAGCCCGATCGGACGTTGTAAGGGCCTTGGCAGGCAGAACTTTTTATAATCACACGAGCTTTGCGCCAGGCTTCCGTGGACTTGCGTTGGGCATCTTGTAAGGCAAGCAAGGTTGACGCGGTATCAGGTGCCATGGCGCAAAGTTCCAGGCACGCGGAAGATTCGTGGAATAGTATTCTTAGTCGGCTCGGATAACGTACCCGAGGAATGCGCTGGTGTACTAGCGACTATCACTTCGATACGAGCCCCTTCGTAGAACAATTACCTTATAACCATCGCCGACTCCGACATTTTGTGCCACTTTTCACCACCAAGACACGGGAATATTATTACAAGTTCTTTGCGACTACTCTCAGACAAAATATTTCCTACTCGTATCTTTCCTAACCATGTACTGCATGCCACCTATTCGATTCGCGCCATTCCAAGTTGTCAATGTCCCTTCACCATACGGTAACATCGGCCATCCCTTTTTCCAACCTCAGACCGCACCATCATCGCCGAACACCGGGTCGTCTGCTCAGACTCCTAGCACCTCGAATTCTTCCAATAGCAGCCCGAAAAACGACCGATAACTCGAATGGTGGACAACTACCAGAATCTACAAAGTCGTAGGCGTCCAGACCCCAATACGCAAGGCGCGACATCTCCAGACGCAGCTCTCCTGATCGTTGATCGCCAAAGCACCATCCTGATCCACGGCATAGCGGTAGTGACGTGCACATGAGCGGAGCAGGAACGATTCACAAGGCGGATAATTGAAGCGGGGTACCGCTCTCCCACAGTGACCAAAATGGCTCACAATGAGAGGTCGTACGATGAGGCACTGGTACAATCAAGTAACGTTGCGCTCTCCTTCTCTCGAGTACACGACCGCATAAGGCAGAAGGGTGGATGGAAATAGTCCACAGCTCTGATAAAGGGCTGATACAGCGTTGCAAGTTGGATCTTTAGGATTTGATGCAATAGTCGGGGTTGCGCGGCCCATGATCACTCGCTCGACTATTGTTTTTAGCTGAAGATAAAGAATTTTACTCGTAAAAACATACAATTCATCCCCAGCGGCTTGCTAGAATCTGCTCATCTATGCTTCCCAATAAGTTCACCGGTTCCCTAGGCATGACGGCGACACCGACGTCGCAGCATACAAGCAAGAACTTGATCCCCGACCCAGTCCATCACGCTTGGAAACCGGAGGGCCCGGACAACGATCCCACAGCATCTTTTGCCTGCTTGCTTGTTTCCATTCGGCAAGAGGGGGTCATCCTTTGCCCATTACTTTTCAGCTCGTTGCTGCGCGCGGCCCAATCAGATGCATTCCACCACCAAAATCACAGCGCAAGCGGACATCTCTCGTGCGATCACCACTCCCACTTCCATCCACGTCGATACTAAACTTGGTACCCGCACACGAAGGGGCGCCTTCCGATGCCCTTACACCCTCCCCAAGCTCGCCAATACGCCCCTTGGCGTACCTTCCCGAAACGGGGGCCTGACTGACGTCCACGCTCTACGCCCACAGCTCATTGTCCCAGAAAGCAGACGTGTAAGCGCGATACGACGTCGCTTCCTCGGCGCCATCCGAACGGTCACCTATTTCTGACGGCTGGGTGCACCGCCCGCGGAGATGCGGGTTTTTGGTCAAGCTTTTGCCGAGAGGGGGATCCTTGCTGGGGTCCGATGGATACGAGGTGGGGTCCGATATTGGAGGATTCGGTTGGAATGCTTGGATGGGTGCTTCCTGCGGTTTTCGAGACTGGGTGCAATTCATTTATAGACTCAGGTAAGAAAGTCTTGCTCAAGTGATGCTCGTTGTTGGGCAGTGTGTGTTATTAGCGTTCCCAGCCGGATCTAAGTTCAGATTGACGGGCGTCCTCAGTTGCTACCAGCGGTTTGGACGCCAAGCCAACAGCCTGAGCGCTCATTGTGAGCTGAGCTCTGGCAAAAAAATACTAACATTTCTCTATCGCTAGTATCCGTACGCAGGTGCTAGTCTTTTTTAAGGCAAGGGATGACGTATTCTTGGATGAAGGAAGGGAAGCAACGTAGTTCGGGGCATTGTCACGAAATATTTATACAGCAAGCTTCTCATGATCCCTATTTCCATATCAAATTTAAGTCGATTACATATTGTAACGTATGCACACGGATATCTCTTGACGAAATTCTTACTAGAACCATATTCATGCAAGCCCTCTTAATACACCGGACATCACATCAAACCCGCTTGTTTGTTATCTAGAAGTCCTCTGAGCGTGTCAATCTTCGATCCAAGACGCCAACGAAAATGCGCCAACAGGTCGCTCACGGCAAACAACCTTCCGGACCCTGAATCCAAGGTGGCCCCGCTTGCAGGTACTGCATTCGGCCAGCGATGTGAGAACAGTATTCCAGGGCTCAGGCCGGAATTCTGAAAATCATCAAAGTATCCCTCATAATCGGTTTCGCATGAGAGCCAGGATCCGGGTAGATGTGCTGACGCACCCGCTCGAATCAAAACTTCCAGGGCATCAAAGTAGCCGAAGTCTGTCCCATCGTCCAAGTCTTCAGCGAAAATGTCAGCCAAAAAGCATAGGAAGAGAGCCCAGACGCTTGGTCCTCCGTACTGTTCATTGGGGTCGGCGCCCATGGAAAGAGCAAGCCTTAAAAACTCCAGATTAGGTCTTCGGTTGCCGATTTTAAACCATGCACCGCAATCTGCAAACCTCGGTCGCAGCATGTAATCCAGGATCGGTCGTCCACGCTTGTTTTTGATAATTTCCGGAGTTAAGTGTGTTTGAACATAGTGGCTCAACTCGAAGTCAATTGCTAATGTAAGGAATGAGCTTCGTTCATCATGCCAGCTGACGACCGAAGGATAGATGTAGTAGCCATACATGTTTCCAACACGGAATTTCTGGATGAACTCTTCCAGCACTGGTTCAAGGAAGATCGCAAGATTCGTGCAAATGGGCGTGTGTTTGTATGAGGGTCGTGCTAAGCTACCCATGACATAACTTGCAAGGGTCAGTGCAAAGTTGGGCTTTATTTCAGCTTTCGCAAGTGACATGAAGTAAGCGATCCTAGCATGAAGAAGGAACATTCTTGCATCGTATGAGCCTTGTGTGTACCCATGTAACAAATCTTGAATCTCTGGGGTCAAGAAGAAATCGCGACATGATCGATGGAGGAATTGAACGGTTAGACCCGATGCTAGAAGGGAACTGTGGCCTCGGAATATTAAAGACCCCGGGCTTTGGTCCCTTTCGATCCGGGTCTCATGGTTTTGGTTGCCACGTTCTTCTATAGGCGGTAAAATTATTAGGTCCGAGTTGTCTTCTTCTCCTTCTTCACCATCATCATCATCATTATCATGTTCATAATGACACTCTAGCAAACCCATGCAACGACTATTCAGGTGTCGAAAACATGAATCGAGACGAAATGCTAGTGCTTCCCGATCTGTGAGGTCGGAACTTGCAAAGTGGTGCTGATCGCTGAGAACGAAGTCCGGACGCCCTTCATCAATGAAGGCTAGATCGATGAGACGAAGAGGCTGTGCTGCATCGAAATCCCATTCTTCGTAAAGTGCAATCTGCAACAACGCAGATGCTTCTTGGCGTTGTAGAGGGCTGATAGAATCCATAAGTCTCCTGAAATATTGGTTCAGATCGCCTGGAAGTTCATCGAGTTTCTTCCGAAGCATGTGTATGCCGTCTCCGTCCCTTATACCCTTCAGCAACTCTCGTATTACCAGGCGAACCCACAAGAAGACCCCCGCGGCCTTCTGAGTAATCTCGATTATGAGGTTCTCTGCATTTGCCTGATCGCGCTGGAATAGGCGTCGGAATCGTGAGTGTTTATGAAGCTCTGCCTTCACGTATGAGTTGATGTCGTCATGCGTAAGATTTTCAAGCCTTAGCTGTGGAAAGTGTCCGAATGCATCCCGGAAGATATTCCAAGGCCTACTAGAAATGCAGATCTTGACATTTTCTAAACTCGCAATACGAAGAAGCAGCTCATTGAGTTCATCGCGTGCCTCGTCAGGACCATCAAGTTCGTCAAGTCCGTCGATAAGCAGAAATACTCTTGCGTAGCTTCGTACGGAAACGATATATTCATACAAAGCTTGCTGTAGTTGCGCATTTGTCCACTCTATTGGATGGCTTCCAGGTGTTTGTGCGGCTGACCATATCCTTTGACCGACGACTTGCGGGGTCAAAGAGGGTTGTTTTTCTAGCAGCTGCAATAGCAGAGCTCGTAAAATGCCAGCAATGGACTTCTGTAACTTCGATCCAGGACTCCAGAAAAAATACTGTGCATTTAGTACCACTCTATTCTCCGTCCAAGGGAGCATGTAATTAGGAGCCACAAGATTCTGGTCGAGGAACCGCATCATCGTCGACTTCCCGGAACCCGGCTTGCCGTAAATCCAATATATTCTTCTTGACTCTGTGGAGGATGATAGCCAGGCGATTAGATTGTCCCATTGGTGGCTTCGATCGGATACGGATCGTAATATCCATTGGTAGGTTTCCTCATGCGCTTCGTGAATCTGATGTCTGCGTTCTTGGATTTGGGGGAATTGGAGGCTATTCAAAATCCTTTGCTGGGTATCGGCGCGATGATACTCGTGTCCGAGGGATTCCAGACTATTTTGTGAGATATGGTAATTGTGAAGCTCCTCTGAATGCTCCGTTATCCCAGTGATAGGGTTTGCGAGTTGTGTGGGCTGAGTATCTTTCAAAGATTTTTGTATCTTTCTTTGGAGCCGCATAAATGCGCTTTGTCGTCCCTCTCCATATATAAGAGGCATATGGACACCGAAAATTCCGAGCAGAGAATATGCAGAATCCTCCTCTCGTTTTGTCTCCCTATTTTCTGCCCATGATAACCGTTCAGTGACGTTGATCTGACTTAAAGGGCACCCTCGAAGGACTTGAATAGAAATGCCTGTTACATCTGCAATACATTGGATAAGTGAATTTCTATCTCCAATTAGCTCGCCCTCTAAGGAGAAAAACTCGACACAGGGCGGAGCAATAAGCTCCTGCAGGGTCCATCCCCGGGTGAACCATCGACTTCCCCGAAGAGAATTGCTAGTTCCGCTACTAAATGAAACATCAGCGAGATACACGTAGCATTTCGCCGCTCGCTGGTACCAATAGAACATAGAGTTGATCGCTTCTGAAAGCTCTGCACTACTCGACTTGTCGATACAGCATGTATCTATCCAGAAGTGCTTGAGTCCGTCTTTCATTGTTTGCTCCCGACAGAAACGAATCTTGCGATATCCAACCTTTTGGCAACCAGCTTCGTCACTGATCATACCGTCTACTACTTCCCTATAGCTAACCTCTTCCTCATCTTCCCCCCAAGTGTGCGAAAGGATCGCATAGCGCGGAATGTTGTTTCCTATGCATTCTATTAGGCTGACTTTATCGCCCTCTTCAACCTGCAGAAGTCGCATAAGGAGAAATCGGGAGTAAGCTCTAACTAAGGACGTGCAACACAAGGCGCAAGCGAAGTATGTGGGAGCTAAATAGTCAAGAGTCGTGACTGCATTAACTAGTACGCGTTATAGATGGAGTGCTTCGAAGGGGCGCCAGCGACGATGGCGGGGTAGACTGTTCGTGGAGGGCCTGCGCTGTAACTGGCTCATCAATCAGCTGAGTAAGCGCGCTCAACCGCGAATAAAAAACGCATGGCATTGATTTAGCCTTCCACATCGCTTCAAGCAGCGAGAAAGTGGTCGACGTGCATTGCCTAGGAGGTCGTGGGGTCAAAATTACTGGGAGATTTTCAAGCAGTCGTTGAGTAGACCAAATTCCGAAAATAGATGACGACCGAAATTGATAATAATACACTCAAAAAGCTCACTGAAAACAACAAGCATAGCCACAAGGGATTGACAGTGCCATTGATTGGTCGATGGTCAACGACTTAGCATGAGTGCGAGTCGTAGATAATATCAAGATTCATCGATCTATATTGACTATCTAAATTGAGACACCTTCTGCTCCGAAACGTCTACCCAAATGCATGCAGTAAGCCAGCAAATTCCATACCGAGACAAGCAGTCTCATGTATCACACATCATCAATAGTACCTTGAGCAAATATCAACTAGAAGCTTCCCCGACGCTACCGCGTATATAGCGAGATTTCTCCTTCCGGGACTAGTGTTGTTGCTCGAGGCCGCCTCGCACTTCCAAATGACTCCAGGCTCAATCCTCGATATCAAATACAAACCCTCCTAGCCGGCATCTTCAGAACATCTCTGTATGTTCTCTCCCTTTGGATTTTCTAGTAGTCCCTCTAGATCATCTCTGCAGTCGGTTTCCGCACTAACGCAGTCATATCGTCGGATATTTACCCAAGCATTGTACGTCAAGAGTACCTTTACACTCTATTATTCACCATGGTATATCGCAAATATCAGTGTCGTCGTCCCATCAATGCCGCGTATGTTAATTTTGACTCGATCATCGCGTAAGAGCGCGTCAAGCACCTCAAAGTGTTAGTACCCCTACGGCATGATACAATGCCAAACATCCCTTGCATAATGTATTAGGGTCGATCCTTCCATCTCTGAGAAGCAGTAGCATAATATCAAGATAACCCTGCGTAGACGCCTCGAGGAATGCGTAATGTCTCCTCATTGAAAATGGATTCCCTCTTATTCATCGGTGGATGAGTTCGCATGATGTGTTGTCGACGTAAGCATCGAGGCTTCTAGTCCAGCGGGGCAACAATTACACCATGCAGCTCGCTCACGGGAAATCAAAAGTTCTTCTTGCATAGAAACTACAATATTTCATATCAAAGTGATCATGCTGCAATTATGCTGCAGCAGACGGCGACCCTGCAAGCCAATGGTCCTAAAACCCAGTCATCTTTAGGAAGTGGACGAACACCTTGGTCCCGCCAGCACAGAGGACGGCGACCAGTTACAGCGACAGTCTTTCACAGTCTTGTGAGATAGCGATTTGCGTAGTTGTTAGGAGATTTAGATTATTGATGAGAGGCGTAAACAAGGTTAGATCGCAAGCTAGTGCAGATACTATTATTTAGTTTAGTTAGCCCAAATCACTCTTCACCATAAAAAATCATTAATACCATACGAACAACACCGCTGTTAAGAAAGAGCAGGAAAAGCCTCCACTCATGAGATTGGAAAGAGCATCGTAAGGCCACTAAGAGACTTGGCCATCGTGCACGCAGAAGAGGGGCTGCATACCCATACGGTGGGCTGGGCTGGGCGCTGATCGAGGTGGCTTGACATGAACCCGTGACCTGACATTGTCTCATCATGCTGATAAGAAACCAGGGTGCTTTGCCTCTTCGACATTTTTAGGGTTGGTCATACAGGGAGGCGAGCACGAGCTGGCGTACCAGGATTCTCAACGACTGATTTGATGGCCTGAGCAGCAAGGACACTCTCGTGATGCAATATCTCGGAATTAGTGGTGTCAGCTCTGCCTTGCCTACCACTGGGAGTGTAGAGATGCTTCAAGGCTTTCATATCTAGATGCGAATCAGAGCATTCACTGTTAAATTATCTATCTCCATGATACAATAAGTCACCGTAAGATTGATTGCGAACTTGGGCACCGGCCGGCAAGGATACGAATACCATATGACAAGATGTCAGGACAAATTCAATAGAATGACCTCATGGCAACAGTCTGTAGCCTATACCATATTGCGCACTAACCTAAGGTGGAAAATCATGTCGCCGTCCTTCCATGATAACATCCAAAATATCAACACTCCTTTGAAGTGTCGCTTGATGCAGTGTAATAGCGGATACCCCTAATGCGTTACGACTGGTGCATGTACTCTAACCTGGGATACCTAGTACTGGTAGGCTTTGTGGTACTGAAATGATAGGGACTAGCTACAAAATTCTTCCTCGTAGCGTACTTCAGACCCATCCAATCAGCCTCTTGTGTTTGAACACTGCGTATCGGCGTTAAGAGTCTACTTTGGCGTCGTAAAAGACCACTACAACGTGCCATCAAGTGGTTCTTCAATCCATCTGTAACTGCCCGTCAAGTCCTACTAGTTACGCTCTCATTTTACATGAAGAAATTCGCTGCCCAACACAAACTCATTGTAGCACTATTTTGCGGAAACACCTTTTTGATCAGTCGGAGCAACATGTGAGCAGGCAAAGAGTAATTTGTCCTTTCTCGAAGTATCGCTTTACGTGCCTGAGGAGCAACGACATCTGGAAGAAACAACCATTCAAGAGCTCTTGCAGTGCAAATTCATCATTGTGCAGGTACCTAACATTAAAGACAGACAGTATCAGGTGGGATGGGTTCAATGATAGTGGTAATAAAGTGAAGGAAATCCAGCCTGGTTTTCGTATGCGACTCTCCACCAAAACTACGACAACAACGCCCTTCCCCCATTCCCAATCCCCTACAACATTTACATGTCAACACTATTACTCGAGGATCCTCGTTAGCTAACCCTGAGAGCCTTATTCACTTCATCGTAGTACTCACCACGTTCACTACATATTTTTACTCTCGCCTCTAGGAAGCCCCTCACATTTTAGTAGATCCATCTATGTAGTTGAGTTCGTCAACATTGCTAAACACGTCGCTGGTAAACGCGTCAGTGGAGCTGAACGTGAACGCGTTGCTGATGCTGAGCGTATTGTCGACCTCGAACATGCTGTTGACGTTGAATGCATTGTCGGGGGTGAACGTAGTGTTGAATGAGTTACCAAAGTTGACCGTGTTGTCGAATGCGTTGTCAAAACTGACCATGTTATCGAATGTGTCATCGAGTTCAAGGCCATTGTCAAAGCCAAGCCAATTGATATCGATTGGCTCGTTCAGTCCAGCAAACCCATGATCATTGTCATAGGCATTCATAGCGAATCCGCTGGAAGAGCTCAACCCTCCATTGCTACTGACTCCGTCGATGCTGGCAAATCCATTGACGTAGTCCACACCAGTGACACTACCAATGCCAGCAATTCCGTCGATGTCGATTGACCCGCTAGTATCAGCCAAGCTGTCGAGTCCGTCGAGCCCATGGATGCTAGCAGGTACGCCGTTTCCAGGGATATCGGCAGCTAGGGGGATCGAAGATATAGAAGCAGGGACAGCAGCCTTGTGAACCTTTCTCACGTGATCGTCGAGCTTGTCCTTCCTTGGGAATGGGCGCTTGGTGCCAAGGAAACTCTGGCTGCGGTCGCAGCCTGGGGCCGTGCACCAGAACTCCCTTGTCCTCTGATGAGTTGAGTTTCGATGACGATCGAGGTCAGGCATCCGTGAAAAGGTCTTCGTGCACCCCGGCCAATCACACCGAACCCGTTCGTATCGAGCGTTGCAGCTGAATGACACGTCATCGTAAGAGATCCGTGCGAGGAAGGGCGAGGGGCAATGACTTACCTGTTGATAGGAAGTGCGGCATGAGTAGAAGAGGCATACCTGCTTGAGCGTTAAAAAAAAAAAGCAGCCTTACGGAGCTTGTCCGTTGCTGGAAGCTGGGCCAAGTTGATAGGGCGACATTCGTGTCACGAAGGAGGGGCGACCAATAATAGTGTAAAGGGTCTGCCGGGTGGGTGGCACAGGGCGCAAAAGCAGAAGGTCAGATAATTGTGAAGAGCAAAATTTGATGTGGGAGCGGTGTCTCTTTATGACTCTCGCTCTCGCTCTTTCCTTAAGCCAAGCCGTCAGATGCGCGCCCTCTTTGCCAAGCGACATCGCTGTGGTGCTCTTATCCTGTCGTTGCTAGGTTCTGTACATAAAAGCCATAGTTTGTAAAGTTTGATGTTGATTCCGCGATCTATCCTCTTGTTTCATGACATCTGAAGCAGATACTATCGACAGCAATTTCCAACCGCTGGCGCTAAACTCGGAGTTATGGATCTGCCTCAACCGCCAAATCCGCTGAGTAAGCTTATCAGATGCGATGAGTGCTCCAAGACTTATACTACGCGCAGTCTATTCAAGTTAGTTTCTTCGCAGCTCTCATAGCAAATGTAATGCTAATAATGTTCGCAAGCCGCCACTACAAAACCCATACGAAACCGTACCGTTGTAAAGTTTACGGCAAAGGGTTCGCATTGAGAAATGACCTTGATCGACACGGCACTCAACACCAAAGTGTGTCTTTGCCATTTCGCTGCCATTCCAACGGATGTACTTTTAAAGGGACTTTACGTAAAGACAATCTACGGAGACATATGCGAACGTCCCACGGGAAGACAAGAGAAGCCGCGCAAGAAGAAGCAATCACAGCATCCTGCAACCAGGCACATCTAGAGCGCAAGCATTTGATGGAGGCTTCAAGTTTGCTCCTTGCGGCAGAGTCTGGCAACGAGCTAACTCTGAGGTTGCTTATTTCCTGCGGGGCTGATGTTGATATGAGATCATCCGATGGAAAGACGGCACTCAACATCGCCGCAAGGAAAGGCAACATGGAATGCTTGCGAACACTACTAGATTTCGGTGCCGACATTACAGCTAAGGACATTGATGGAAACTCAGTACTCCACGATGCAGTATATTCGGGGCAACTCTCTATTGTTCGGTTGCTCATAGAGAGGGGAGCCAGCCTTTCGACCCAGAACAAGCATGGCTACACCGCCCTACATGTCTCTACCTCAGGTCACAATACTATCACTCAACTCTTGTTAGAGCGGGGCTCGGAAACCGAGGCACGATCGCTTAGGGAGGAAACAGCGTTATATCTTGTAATCAAAAGATGGTGTGAGCTCACCGCGAGTCTGCCTTTGGAGAAAGAAGTGGATACTGCATTGACCCATCACCGACAGATGAAAATGAATTCAGCAGTTCAAGCCTGCAACGGGAACGAGAACGGCAACGAAGCTCGTGTGCGACTGCTGCTTGAACATGGGGCAGATAGTAACACAACTAGATATGGCAAGACTTTGCTGGGGCAGGCAGCTGAATATGGGCATAAAGCTATTGTGCGACTATTGCTTGAACACGGGGCAGATATCAACGCAAAAACTCATGGCAACACCGCGCTTATATGGGCGAGTGCATCTGGGCATGAAGCTGTTGTGCGACTATTGCTTGAACACGGGGCAGATGTCAACATCACTCACCACCACCACCTCAAACCCTATAGTACCGCACTTGGAGCGGCAATTAAGTGCAGGTATACGTGGGACCCAGCAGTTAGAGAACGGTGCAACGCTATCATACACCTATTACTCGAACATGGGGCTGATAGGAGGGCCCTTACAAAGATATGTAGATTCGTTATAGGTTCATGTGTGAGCATAACGAAGATTGGAGCAATTATCTACCTTTTAGCCGACCCACTTCACTTTCCTATTGTCATGAGAGCACAATACTCGCAATTATTCCAGTCGCCTTACACGAACCCCAGTTCAGTCACACGATATTGCCTCATTGAAAGCGCGCTGTACGGCGTGGAGGCTTTTTTGAATAAAGAATCGAGACACGCTTGTATAGATCCGGGTACTCAGACAATTGGCGCGACTCAAGGAACAATAAACCGACATTCCGGCGGTGCCGTGTTGGATTAGCTTAGTGCACGTTTCCGTGCCACATCAAAAGAAACCAAATGAATAACACTCACGCTCCAACGATCATCTTCGAGAAGACTCTGTTTAATTCTCTATGTTGTTACTATGGCAAGTAAGTAGCCACTCGCCTTCGATCACAATTCTTGTGGTATTTATGAGCGTTATTAATGAGAGCTTAGACCTGACATATGATGCACGACAAGGCCACATGAGCAAGCTAAGTCAAAGGATGCACTTTTCTAAGTCGGTGGCGTTGTCGAAAGATGTTATGGCTTTGTTAATCGATGTTATACTATGACACAGGCAGCGCATTTGAGAACATGTATTCACTATCTTCTCTGAGCACAAGATTATCCCTCCACATCAGCTCCAGAATGGTGCGTATAAAGAACGAGGTCTTACAGGACCTCTATGGCACTATAGACCATGAGAAGGTCTCTGAGATGATTCGGAACGAATTCAGCGTTATCTACCACGGGCCGAAGGCGGTCGACGAATGGGTCAAGCTAAAAATTCCATACAAAGCTCCTTTCCAACCTGGGATTCCCTCCTTGGAAGAAATAGGAATTGCAATGCAGACTCACAGCCTGAAACATCCATCTGGGTGTTATCCAGTATGTAAAGTGGGTAATTGCGTTGTAAAATCCGGTGCCAACCATTCCATCTTCCAAGTAAGTTGTGATTCGGCACATGAGGGATACACAAATCAAATGACAACGGGAAGGAAGCAGAGAACCTGCTCTATCTGGAGCAGCACACCAAAGTGCGAGCACCCAGATTATATGCAGCATTCCAAGAGTACTATGAGGGTGGGATGGAAAACTTCATGGTCATGGAGTATGTGGAGGGGGATTTTATGACCATGGAAAAATTCCAGGCTATGGATGAACGGGACCAAGAAATTATCACCTCAAAATTCAGTGAGCAGCTACAATTGCTCCGGTCCGTTGAACCCCCAGAAAATGGATACTATGGACGAATCTATCGTCAAGGCTGGAATCCGCACTTCAATTTCCTGTCACATCGATTTGCGCACTTGTCCGGGCCTTACGACACCTACGATGATTTCCTGTCAGCCATGTACAACGCGTCCGAGCACTATTTCGCGACACGGAGCTGGACCTCAGACTTTTCCAACGAAGAAGTCAAGTTTCTCGCAGATATCAAGCGCGTTCTAGGGAACGGCAAAGGCAGCAGACCCGTCCTTACACATCTCGACCTCAAGTGGGATAACATCCTTGTGCGGCCTGTCAAGAGCGCAGACGGGAACACGATCGAAGACTGGCAACTTACCTTCATCGATTGGGATACCCTCGGATGGGCGCCGGCCTATCTACAAAATGTGTCCTTGTGGCAGCGGCTAGACTTATACGGGAAGCCTCAAGAGAGGGTATTGGAAGGTATGCAGGGTTTCCTGAACAAAGTCTGGGCGTTTGGTGAGGAGCAATATGACGCAGAGGTAAGTTTCTTGAGGAACAGATTGTTTGATATTCTCTAAATACTTCGTGGAAGACTGATTCAGCGAGCTAATACATAGTATGATATTTAACTTTTCGTAGAATGTATGCGACTTTATTGATACCTTCAAATACTTCTCTCAATCACTGACCCGCCTAAGAAGACCAACGACACCTACATCGAGTTGCCATCGTTGCGCTGCCAATACGCACCGTGGATTGCCTCAAACTCTTGAAGGAGGTCATCAATCCATATATCGAATGCACTGTCTGGGTTTGATCCTGGTGGTTTTGGCATGCCCATGACGATGGTTGAGAATCTAGACGGATCGGAGAACCAGCCGAGTTCCCGGGCCGTAAACTTCGGTGAAGTAGTGTGCTATTGGCTGATTGTTGTGAGGTTCCCGTTCTGGAGTTCTAAATAATACGCGTCACATTGATATTTCTTCTTGAGCGCATGGTTCGCTACGTTGGCCTGAGTAGAGAGTTGGATGTATAGCTTCTTCTTGTCGTTGGGGTCCTCAGGTTTCTCTCTTCCAATGAAAACTAGATGTTCCCTTTGAGGTTGCTTGGGAATGACATGCTGTACAGCCATGTTGTTCCGGGTTGCGGGTGCCACGTTCTGGAGCGAGGAAGCTGCTTTCTGGATTGCAAACACTGCATCATGAGTTGCGGACGACATCTTTGGTTCCGTAAGACCGAAGTGCGTGCACCCAAAAGAGTTATTTTGTGAAGAAAAACGTCACGGTTGACTTGGAACTTGTGTATCCGCGACGATTGGAACGAGGTGTGAGCGCACAGTAGTGCGTGGGCTTGTGTAAGTGAAGACCAACTATGACTCTGGGGAAATGTTGGCAGATATGAGAAGAGGAGTATACTTGTAGTATTTTTCTTGTTGCTCTGTCGTCGATTCATGACTGCTGCAAACCACAAATGAGTGTTCAAGACATACAGAGTGTTTTACTTGCTATACGTTTCTTGGGGCACAAAGTGATCATAAGACGATGATCATCGACCTAGGAAACATCACCGTGAGTATTCTCCTTCTCGCTACACTTTTGCTCGACTGGACTGATCAGTGTAATATATGATTTTACAAGTCCAAGATATTGTGCATACTGCCCAGGGAAATTTTGGGTAAGTTCTCACTACATCTAAGCATGTACGTTGTCTACAGGACAAAGGAATGACCGGGAGGATTCCACAGTAGTAACATGGAAGCAAAGCGTTGACAGAAATCGCGCATAGGATAGGCGGTGTATACACGAGGTCAAGTGGCAAACTGAGATGACCTGCATGCAAACCCCCTTACTACCAACTTACTTCACACATTCATCACGCTCACCAGCAAAGCACCCAAATACATACAAAGCAATCATTCCATCAAGAACTCCCGCCATAGTAGCTCGTTATTTTCATTCCAGCTAGAGAGATACTTTATGTTTGATACATACAGGAAGAGACAGTACCACGCGTTCTATGCGCACGCAATATGACGGCCCTTTTGCAAACACCCAGACCTGCCTGACCGAACCAGAGACGCCTCGCTTCCCACCGCGAAACCTAAGTTGGAAACTAGAAACCGGGGAATATAAAACGAATTGAACAATAGACACACGTCTTTTCACACACACACACGCAGACACACACACATGCACAAACACACCATACATCCCCAAACCCCCTTCCGTTTTCAGAAGAATAGGACGGGAAGCAATATGGGATCATCTCTTCTCAGCGTTCATGTCGACTCTGACCTCAGTCAAAGGCGCCTTCTCCATCCCATCGTCCTGCTCGTCATCCATCTCCGGCCGACGCCCGATCCTCCCTAGCCAACTCTCCGCACTCTGCACCGTGCCGTCCACCACTGTGGTAATCTGCCCCATCATATCGAGCCCCTCCTTCGCAAAAGCCAACATGCGATTCGCGCCCTGGACCTCCTCGCCCCTGCTCTCCTCGCTCGCCGTCGTCCGCGACGCGAGCTGCCACCGCTGCGGAACGGAAAGCAGCTGCGTGCGCACAACCTGCGATGCGTTCTGCGGCAGCGCACCGCCCGTGTAGCGCGACACGCTGGACACGACGTTCTGCAGGGTGGTCCAGATATCGGACGAAAGCTGCTTCATGCGGTCTGCGATGGCGCGAACGTGTGCGTCTTCGGTGCTCGCTGCGGAGGAGCGAGCCGCTTTTTCATCGGCGTAAGTGGGTTGGCGCGCATTGCGGAGCGCGGCTTCGTACTCGTCGACGACGAGCTTGAGCGCACGCATCACGTCGTCAATGTGCTTTGTTGCGCCGCGTAGTAGGCGCAGACACAGTTTCAGAGACTTGAGAGAGGCGTCTGAGAGGGCGACGCCGAGGCCGGAGGTCGTCATGATTAGTTGGGTAGACCAATTTACGCGACGGTCTTGCGAGGATTGTGGACGGGATTGTGGTCGTGTTTGGGTTTCTTTTCCTGTAGTAGAGTCGATGGCTATGACAGCCGTCTCTTCGTATTTGGGGGATCGTTGGTCGTCGTATGCTGGGAGCGACTCTGCGTACGAGGACTGCGAGCCCCCCCTTGTGCGCGGCGCGGTGAACGAGGTGTCGATGTCCATGGCATCGGCGTGAGAACCGGGGCTCATGACTCTGGGCCTCTTGCGTGCTGTGTCTGCGTCGCCCTGCTCCAGGTCACTGGGACGCCTGTGCACCTCTCCCAGGTAGCGGCGGAGATTCTTTTCAACGCCAGTCCGTCTTCCGACGGAGGAGACGGTGTTGACAACGGGCGAGCCGATGTTTCGCTCGATGAGCTCGGCGCCATACTTGACGAAGCGCGGGGAGTATGTCTTTGTGGTGTTGTATGCGGAGATGGAGCCATTGATGCTGCCCCCAAGCCAGGGATGCGCCGACGTCAGTAGATTGAGGAGAGGTTCGGGTTCGGCGGTAGACTCTCGTGCTGAGAGAGTAGCAGAGCGACTCGTGGGTGAGCGGGCGAAATCTGCACTCCGTTAACGAACTGAGCGATGCAAGGGCGTACGCACCCCGCCCACGACAGAAGCCCCACTACCATCCCGTGGCTCTCACGATGACGTCGCAACTGTGATGTCCTCGGGAATCTCGAAAGAAAAATGCGACCTACCTAGGTTCCCCAGCCCACTCAGCGCCTCGGCAGCGAGCCTCACGTCTGGGTCCTCGATACTGACTACGCTCATCTCCCTTCTCCTTTCCTCCCCACTGACGACGCTCGCGCGGTCCATGTCCATCGGGCTGCCCACATCACCCTCGGGCACGCGCGGAAACGTCGCGCTGCTCAGCGGGGCGAGCGCAGGGTGCCATTGTGCACTGTGTGTCTTGGGACTGAGTTCGGCGGAAGCGCGGGACGGCTGCGCATCCGGCAAGTCGAGGCTGCGCAGACTCGGGAGGTTGTGCGTGGGCACGCTGGGCAGGTTGAGGCTCGCGGGATCGTGCTGCGTGTATGCGGGCGGCTGCGCGAGGCGCTCTTGCTCCATGTCGGACTGATGACGCCTCTGGCTGTGCTTGTGGGGCTCGGCACCAGTTACGCTTCGCAGACAAAAATATTCAAGACGCGGGGACGTCTACTCGTGGCTGGACATGTCGGATACGCTGGAGATGTGCGAGCGCAATGATTTCTGGCGGGGCGAGAGAGGGAAGGGCGTGGAGGACGGCGCTGGCTGGCGGTTTGGGGGGCAGATTGGGGCGTTGGTTGCTCATTCGATGGATGTCTTTCACATGGCACAGCGCGAGTGACACGTGAAAATGGACAGACCAGCGCTAATCTGACGGCCGGTGGCAAGGTCCCTTTCCCCTTTGCTCGCTTCCCTGGCCATGGCTACGCTCCGCAGGCACTCCCACGAACCCCGAACCACGAACTACGCAAGGGCGCTCGTGCACCGGTCTACACACGCCCGAGGAGAGGAGTGGAGACGGCTTCCAGGTGTTCTAAAAGGGGCCTTCTTCGTCAAGGGGCGGTGAAGTACAGCAGTGGCCGTGACGCATGGATGCAAGCACCCGGCGATCGCTCCACGGATGCTGAGCTCCGTGGCCCCACGCACGTTGAATGTTGATCCTTGGTAATCCGACGCCCTACTCCGCGAGCTCTCTGCGGCTTTTAGGGGACCGTCACACCGGAACCGCGACCCTCATTGACCTTACAATGGTACAACACCTGCAACACCGCCTTTTCGTCTCCTAGAGCGTCGACACTGGTCAAACGAGTACCGCAGTCGCAGAATCGCAGAATCGCAGAATCGCAGAATCGCAGCATGTTGGAAATCCACGTGGGGAGCGACTCCACTCTGTCGCCTGTCGCATCTTCATTTCGTGTACCACGGTACTGAGCGCCATGGACGATGCCGATTGCGGCATCGTTAGCGAGCCTCGTCTGTGCTTCTAATCTTAGGGTACGTGAGCCCAAGTGAATCACTTTCTTCTCGTTTCTTCTCCACGTCCACCTAGCTGTGTACCCCAGCGAGACGACAGCTTCATACATGCTCTCCCAAGATGCTGGGTGTACATCTCTTCCTGTTGAAATCCGAGGCTGAACCGCCGTGTCACAAAATGCCCGACTTCGGCCTTCACATGTCAACCTCGTGCGGCGGCTTCATTTGTCGTGATAAAAGCGTCCATGTCTGGACGCATAACATATTGAAATATCGCAGATATATGGAAAGGATCCTCCTACTCTGCATGAAATTATCCTTGGGTATCCAATCATGTCGTTTCGCTTCCAAAAGCACAATCAAACAATACAAATCCATTTTCCAACAGATAGTGAAGCAACACGCTACAAGTGTCCGTCAATGCTGTAACAGTATCAGGCATGAAGTGCAGTAACCAGAGTTGAAAACAGAGTGGGTGCGTAGGGCCATACACATTTTTCGAACCACCAGCTCTCAAGGCCGAGCAGGCGCGAATTTGTTAATGTTCCGTAACAGGTCCATTTGTGCATCGTTGCACGCACGCAGGAAACCATCCACGCCTGCTATGTCTTGCAATTGCTCGGTCGTTCGAGGTGAAATGGCAACAATATGATCCAGCGTGGAATCGGACACGATGGGCACAGCATTCGGGGGGCTACCGAGCTTTCTGGTGACGAGCTTGCTGAAGGCAAGGAGCTTGTTCCGGAAAATCTTCGATTGAGGACTCAACGGTGCCGGTTGTGGTGGTGGATGGGTGTGTGCCTCTGTAATCGCTTGGTCTTCTCGTCGTTTCCGCTTTAGAGAAGATGATGTTCTCGAAGGTGGCGTGACGAAGACCAAAGAATCTTGCGAGTGATCGTCTGAGGTCAAACTCAAGCGAGAAGCACCGTTCGCAGAAGATTGCCTTTGGGAACCTGATGCTGAACCGCCTACTAGATCGACGATCTCGACTCCTTCGTATAGCAATTCAACATCAGGTCTACGCAACGAAGGATATGGAGCATTGATGGCTGCAGAAGTGGCTGCATCTATGTTTGTCTCTGCCAAGGTGAACGACAAGCCGGTGTGCAAAGCTGGTGTGCGCTTCACAGGAGGAGTGCTGAATGATGGCGATGACTCCGGTGATTCATCCGCGTTAATTGGTCGGCCTTTGGAGTTTTGAATGGGTGTATTTGGCTGGGTAGTCTGAGAATTAGTATGCACATCTGAGGTCTCTGGTACCTTGTCCTGAATACCATCGACAGCTTCGTGGCGTGCAATTACTTCCAGCCACGCAGTGCCATACCGTGCTACCGATGCTTTGCCGATGCCCTTCACCTCCAGCAGCTCTCCATCATTCTTAGGCATCCGTTGCGCAAGGCCATGGAGAACAGCGTTCGATGCGATGATATAGGCTGCCACGCCTTGTTCTTTCGCTAGGACCTTGCGTCGGTCTGACAGTTGATCATACAATACTTGGGTGGCGTAGCTCAGGGGTTCCTTTTCGACTCCTGGTTTTGTTCTGCTCGGCTTTTTCTTGACCTCTGTCGCAGTCGTCGATGGCGATGTGTTTGAATCTCCGTCTACATACACATCATCTGTGCCCTTCTGTGTCTGTTTGGCGCTGAAAAATCTATCGGCCATGATGAAGCCACCTCCCTCTTTTATTGGATGAAGCATGAGTGTCGTAATCGGCTCAAAGCCTTTGGCACCCTTCGTCCTCGGTGGGTATTGTTCCGAAAAAAATTGGTAAAGGCGGCACTGGTACCAATGCGAGTCTTTTAGCATTCATGCAGTGGAAAAGCATGAAACCGGCATACGCGTCGCTAGCGGCATAGTCAATCTGTTGTTGATTGAGCGGCCTACTCCAATTGCTTGTCCGGACAGGTCCTTTCGATAGAGGTAAGCCCAGATGCTCCTCTACTTGATATGCCAGCTTCACAAGTTTCGTAGTCAGCAATTTCGGTATATGCGTAAATTTCACAAGACGATTCATATGGCTTAATTCGAATGCTCCTTGCGGTTTCAACCCAAAGTATCGCTTGAGTCGTGCAAAATCAGCCGAAAGAATGCCGACTCCCGTTTTCGCGATTGCTGGACTTTCGATGAGTGTTCGGAGCGATGGCGCCATGATCTCATCCGTAGTTTTGCCAGGATGTAGACCGATATGAAACAGAGCGATCGTGTCCTCCGAGGCGACTTGTATCAGACCAATTTTCTCTTGCAAGCGATTATTCTTGCTTGGGAAGCACGGCCATTCCATGTCAAAGCCCACGACTGGTTCTTCAAGGAACTTCTTTGCCAGTTCTTCCGAGCGTTGCTTGTCCTTGCTGTACAAGACCTGCACTTTCTTGTCGTCCGGACCGCGATAGAGACTATAGCTCCACCATTTTGTCCTGGACGGTAGTGATACCTGGAGACGATATGACAGAGGCCACGCGGCTGCACTTTCCCTATCATCGGGTGTCTCATTTAAGACCATTGGATGGCCAATTCTGTATTTCTTAACCTATATTGTCCAGTCACCAGGCAACTAGAAAGTCGCGTCGTCGTAGTTTGTGACTTGTCGTCAATTCTGCGGCATTCAATGGAGCTTGTATTTCAAAAGCCTGACCTTTGTTGAACTATGTGCAAACCTGTATCTTAGAAAATAAAAAAAGGGCGAAGTGAAGTTGGTTGCCTCTTGAGACGAACGCGGGAAGTAGCGGCAACGACAACGCACAGACCATCAACACGGTGTCACGTGCAGCCGTGTTTGCAGTTTCCTCGGCGCCAGGCTACTCGACCCTTCCCACTCCTACACCGGCTTCAAGTGGAGTCGAGGCGAAGGTACTTGCTACAGCCGTTGGACTCACCTCTTCGTTAGCTATGGAGCAACTCGCGGAAGCGACACCCAAAACGCCACCGATAATGTCGCACATGACCCTAAGACGGAGACAGAATCGGTCGCTTGCTGGAAACATAGAGGCTTGGCCTACGTCTGTACAATGGATCCGGATGAGAGATCGAAGGGGAGCTTTAGTGAGACTGGAAATACCGAATTTGAGCTGCCAGACAGTATCCGACAGCCCACATAGAACACGGGTAGCAGGAGTCTATGTCCCGCATGAGGACCGTGTCTCTATCGTACGAAAATGCGTGCCATCTTCTATCGAGATTTCCGTCGCTGATTCTCTTCGACAAGAGATCGATCAGCCCGATCGTAACGGATTGAATAGAATAAAACCATCCCTTGTCGTATCTCAAGCCTGTATCACAGCATTTGCTGGAAGAGCTGTGTGACACTATTCAGAAATAACATCTACTAATTCCATCCGCGGTTACAACATGATCATGGAGGGACACGATGCGAGGAAGACTTTAGGACTTGGAAGTTCACCATCCGTTGCACACGCGACTAGCCACAGCTGCCGATCCGAAGAGACACTGCGGTCTCCCACTGCGTCATATCGTGAGCCTAGAGCTGTGTATACTATATATAGCCCTTTGGCAGATTCTGACGGTTCACATCGTTATTGCTGGCCCAAAACACACTGTTATCATAGAAGCGGTAAAAAGCGATGTGTTTACCAAAACGACGCTAGATCTGACTGTTTGGAGTCTAAATTAGAAGGCAATGTGGTGGACATTGGTTCAGTCGAATGAAGCAACAAGGTATGGCCACTACTCAACTTACTGCTGCGGCGCGTTTGTCCTAATTTTCGGCCGTTGCATGTGCGCATGTACGGAGAACGAGGATGCATAACACGCACATTACATTAACATAAATAACAAAAACAATATAGCTAAAAAGGCAAGTATGCCACGCGTTGGAATTGGGGTGATCGAGGGCTTCGCGGTCTTGGATGCTACAATTTCTGAGCTAACAGCTTGAGCACACCTTTCACACGTATGATCAAGAGCGCATGCCGAATGCAAGCTGGGATGAGAATCAAGGCAGCTCAAAGTAGTCTGCAAGTACAAAGACACGGACATGGGCGGTTTTTGGCCCTTCGGGTCGAGAGCGGGGCCGATCTGTGGACGCTAGAGTTTCTCCAAAAGGGATTGCTCTGAGCCGATCAGAATCTGAGAACTAGAAAGAACGGTCCCAGGTGTAGTGTAGTGGGTCTGCCGCGGTACGCAAATCTGGCGGCGGCGGTGACGACATTTTCCACTCGTCCTTTCACCTTTTCCGCACTCCGTCATCTCACAGCTGCAGCCCCCATATCCGCCCTTATGCTTATTATTATATGCAGCATTTCCTTCAATGCTTCAGACACACAGGCCTCCTCTATACCATTGGCTCCGGCTGAACACTCGATACGTGATCAGTGGGCCGACCTGCTGTGAGGACGTGCGTGCTACGACGAATCAAACACGCTGAGGTTCGCATGTATTGTTGATCGGTGAGCCTGAACATGCACCCTGATACTTTACTCTTGGCTGGGTATCACAGAGTACGGGACAGAAAGAGAAGGTACCTATTCTCAGTGCATACCGGGGAAGGTTGAAGGCAAGCCGGGCCAGACATCGCATGTATTGTATTACAGCTGGCAGCGGAATATTCGAACCCAGAATCCAACACCGCAGATACTTCGTATATGCACTGGTACGACAGCGTCCAAAAGAATGATACCGCACTCAGAACGACCCATAACTCAACTGAGGATATACGCAAGCAATTTGACTGATTTGTAAATACAAAAATAGGGGTACTGACGAATTTACTCAAAATTGCGAAAGGAGAGACAAGATTTGAGGAGAGATCGTGGAGAAATTGCATTCCAAGTACAACACTTGTAGTGGAGGGTAGAAACGATCCCTGACTGACAAGGGTTTTAGTGCGCGGGGTTTTGGCGGCCCGTAGGTAAGCAGTCATCGCTACCGAAAAATGCCTTGGCCAGCGCCGGAATCGAACAAGGACCTGCTGCATGCAGTATTCTCGCAGTTATCGGGGCCGTGGGGCCATCAACAAGAAAGAATAGCACTCTGATCAGAATACAATGGTAACGGTTAAAACCGGAGACATGTCTCTTCGAATGAAATCTCGCTTCACACAATTGCTCTCTCTTTACCACAAGGCCGTTTGCCCTTCCCCAAACTTTACCCTTCAATTCATTCCTTCTAAGCCCAAGCATTCCAACGGCACCACAAAATGACACACAAAGCCCATTTCAAAAGCCCCACCCCAATCACTCCAGCTATTCGCCAACCCCGCATTCCATATGATCGCTGGAGACCCTCGGGGGGAGGTTCCCACCGGGACATCTTCCGCAAATTCAACGTCCAGCCTGCAGAGGAGGCCGATTTCCTCAGGCATTGGGCTGAGCGTGGATCAGCCGGCATCTTCGCACGGGATGCCACTGGCATCCTCGTATTTCGAGTCAGCTCAGCCGATCTTGCAGTGCTCAGCGAACTCGATATTGGCTACCCCAACAGCGCAAGCCGCTTTGCCAGATGGCTGCAGGTCTACGACCCGGACGGCACTTCCTGGCTCACCCAATTCCGACACGAAGACCTTTCGAACTTCCCAAGTGTCTTCGATGCGTCCGGGCAGTCTGTCCAGTACGATGGGCGAATTGGGTATTACGGACCGTCTGGACTGACGGTCGCGGACCTTGTTGCCCATCAACAATTTGGAGCTGACGATAGGGAAACCGGCCATGATGAGCCATCCGGGCTGGCGGCGGAGGAACCGGTTCTTGCTCAGCAGGGTGCAACCGATGATGGAAGAATCGGTCTCTATGGCCCTTCTGAGCTGACGGTTCGGAACTTCGTTGCCCGTCAACGAATCGAAGCCGAGCTTAGACGGGGTAGATGATTGTGGCATCGAAAGCCTGTTGGATCACTGTTGGGTACTCTCCAGTCCTTTCATGTTCGTAATCGCTTTTTGTATACAAATGAGGCAGGATAATGCCAAGTATGTAACGGCGTGCCTTTACTATCGATCCACTGCTCTGCTCTTTTTTCTCTTTTTTCCTTTTCTCTTCACTCGTATGTCACGCACGCAAGGGTTTCTTGAACGGTAATGAAGACGAGGACGAGATCTGTCGAGCCGTATACATGCACACTGGTCTGCTCTTCGCGCCTGCGGTGCACTTCTGCGTCACAAGCATTTTTAGTGTTCTCCGCTACATGCCAGCATCCAACTCGTCCGAAGTGTTGTCGCCTCACGAAAGAGGAAAGATGAGATTTACGCGCCGTGCAGGGTCGAGGCGAGCCTCCAACGGCCCGGATTTCTACGCGCTTAACACGACGCACCGCCATGCTCATTGGCCAAAAGTCCGCAGCACGTCTCGTCACACTCAACCTTGAAGTCAGCCTCGGCTTTTCCGCACGCATAACAGCGAGACCCATCTTAGCTCAAGGTGAGGATTCCGTCAATAACAACCGCTGTTTTCCAGCTACGCGCGCTTGCCCTACTGTCGGGTGCGCATCGGACGGCTGATCGTGTTGCATTGGTAAGAACCAGCCAATGCGGGCCGAGCAAGAGGCGATATCCGCACGGAAGCACATAATCGCAAGGTGTCTGGAAAGTGGGAACGCGCGGGGGGCATGTCATTGCTAATTTGGTCTCGGGCATGTCCAGGTTGATCCGCGGGGCCAGTATGCATTCACGCCAAGAAGGCCCTTCGAGGGCGAGAGGGCGAGAGGGCGTATAAAGACGGCCTCGTGTTACGATTGACGACCCCATCTCAGCCCATCCCGGTCTGTCTAGCGCGAGCACACCCTCAGAGAAGGTCTACACGCGCTCCAAATCACTTCACCATACCACTTCTCATGACTAGGCGTTTTCGCCCATACGACTTCAGCCACTCGAGGTCCCATTCTGCACCCACCATACCCTCCTTCAGACTCACACCGCCCACGCCACACGGCTCCTTCCACGAGACCGACTACGATTCCGACGACTCCATACCCACGTCCGCCGCCGCCATGCCTCGACCCAACAGATACACCAAGCATAACAACTACCCCTATGCCTACACCTCCCAGACTTCGACATCGCCAGCCTTTCCACCGCCGCGGTCAAAGGCCGTAGACCCCCAGCACATACGCGAAACAACCACCAGCGACGGTCAGAGGCTGCAGCCAAAGAATGTCTGGATGTCACAAGACGGCATGTTCTATTACGTGCAACTCAAAAAGGTTCCCTACCAGTATCCATCCGAAGAAGCCAGGAACCGACTCTCCCAGTCGCAATCGCCTTCGCACTTCATATTCCAGACTCCGATGACTTCGCTCGATCCTGCTTTGACGGGCACGGGTTTGCACCAGGCTCTCGGAGGAACGACCACCGGGGCCACCGAAGTGATCCCAGAGCAGACCAGTGTCGTCAATGCGGAGGACGACTACGCCGCGATGACGGAGGGCCAATTCTCAGCGGAATCGGTGGAAAATGTTTTCGTTGACTACACCGCTCAGCTCCACGCTCAGTCGCAGCCGCAGCCGCAGAACGCCATGGTGTGGCCTGTCGACCACAACGCCAGCCAGTGAAGAATGGCTGGCAGGTTTCTCTCACTCTTCTCTTCCTCGAGTGGCAGTTTTGTATTCTGGCGCATTTCAATTGCTAATCATGGGTAACGCGTCTCTGGTTCTGCGTGGGCTTAGTTGGTCTTGCATTTGGGAGAGTCTGTCTTTTACTTGGGAGGTGCCAGTGTTGCATTTGGAGGCAGCCTGTCTTTACTTTATGTCTGTTGTTTCAGCTTAGTCTCTCATTACTTAATGTATCTATTGTCAAGTTCGTCTTGATATATCGTGGTAGGACTCTTTTCCCATGCTTTTATCGCGTCGTAATGATGTGCGCAAGTTTCGTCGACCCAAAGAGTGATCCCAGCCAAGCCTAACGTCCTTGTTGATGATGAATTTCATCCTCTTACTGTCAGTTTGAATGGATATCCGAACGGCGCTCGAGCGGTGCAGTGGTACATACTACATACAGTGCGTTGAAGGATAAGAAAATGCTGTGGAGCTAGATTGGGTATTTTAGGCTTGTGCATGCGTGCGTGACGGGCGAAGGTTGGTACAGCGGTGCACTTTGGCCTTTTCTGGAAAGAGGGGATGAGGGCATAGTAGAACCCGTGCGTCGTTCGGTGCGGTTGGGGATGGCGAGAGGGTCATACTTTCGGTGGGAGAGGGGCTACACTACTGCGTCAGGGAATATGCAAATTTGAGGCGGGTGGTAAAGCTCGAGTATCCTGTACAAGCATGCGGCGGTACTTTTCTGGCCTATGGAAATAAATGGTATCTTGTTTCCGCCCGTCAACGCCAATAAAGCAAAAGATCAAGCGGATCGTTCCAAATGCGAATGTACAGACCGCAAGGCTCCAATCGCGAGCAACGCAACAAGCCGAGGAGTGCCGGTGCGACGACGGTCATAGAAGTACTAAGAAGTAAGTACCTAGATGATAAATCCTACACTTCATGTCTAAATGCTGAGATCTGTCTCTAAAATCGCCTGCGCGACTGCTATCCGCTGGCTTTTTATGACGCTGTCGGCCACAACCTCGCCGACCTTATCAGTCAGTCGCTCTTTTAGGCTGTCGATGTTTGCGACGCCGTTAGCCCTTGTGGCACCTCGGACTCGCTCCATTTCGTCCAGGCATTGGAGGATTACGGCTAGCACACGCTGTGCCTCGCCTTTCTTCGATTCATCTGCCAGAGACTCACTTAGTACCTCGTCATAGATCTTGAGGTTCGGCAAGATCAGCATCCTGACTCCTTCCGGGCCGGTGACACGCCGAAGCGCTTCTAGTGCGCCAAAATGGGTGCCCAGCGGTTTGTTAGGGTCTAAGAACGACTTTAGACACGACCGAGCGATGCGTGCTTTGAGACCTTGATTAGACGACGAGTACTGGCGACACATACGTTGGAGGAGTGATGCTGCGATCTTTCGGATATCGAAATGCTTGTAATTGGTTTGTCCATGTCCATTGATGTTGTTGCCATTCAGAGTCTCAGAAGAGGCATTTGACGGTGCTTGGTGTGAAGACGGTCCGATGTGTTTGCCCGTGCAACAGGTGAGCACCGGGGGAACCATATAAGGAATGTAAGGATCCAGGTAGATGGTAGGGTTTGATAACAACTTGTCGGTAGCACGCAGCATTGATTCTAAAACGAATGTATTCTTCATGCTATGCGTGACCTTTTCGGCAATAAAGGTAAGAAGGTATGTGGTAAGCTGATGGATACCAGGATCACTCTGGATGGAGGCCAGGGCGGCGTTCTGCCACTCATGGTTGGTTTCGTCAAGCAGGGCACTGGAAAGCTTGGCGAATAGCTCCTGCGACTCCTTGGAAAGGACGTGTTTTACGAGGGGCTTGACGTTGACATTGTCCAAGCCGTTAGCAGCAGCAAGATGTGGATTCGCGTTCGGTCCCTTAGGCAGAAGGTCGGCCTGATTACTGGCCGTTGGATTCTGGGGAATGGAGGGCTGTACGCCTTCAACAGCAAGCCAGTGCGCTGGAACTATTAGCAATTCATCCAAGAGCATTGCTGGCTGCGAGTGTGCAACGTACCTGTAAAGGTGATCTCGCGCGGGACCTTCGGCAGTGGGGCGTTGATGAGCTTCTCAAAGTCGACCTCTTCGTCCTCAACATAGTACAGCGGCTGGCCAGGCCCAAGCGAAGCTTCGCCGAAGCGTAGCGGACGGGTCGACTCGTAGCCATACAGCGGCTCGACGTTCAAAACTTTGAGGGCATGGGATATGTCATGTGTGCTTAGCGTTGTCCGCTTACCGTGTCGCATGAACTTGAGAGCCTCCTCCAGCACCTGAGCCAGGCGGTAGTCGACGTCACGCGCCAGCTCCTCGACCACGTTGTCGGCGAGCGACGCAATGCCCACCGACTCAGCGACGTCGCGCACATTGTCCGGATTCCAGACGGATGACGACATGGCGGCAGGTTTGCGCTGGCTCGACGGTGTGGGCGGGCGTCAGTAGCGTCAGAGAGAGGAAGTAGAAGCGAGTGGGCGTGTGTGTGGGGGTGTGAATGGCGGCGTGGCAGGCTGTCGTGGTGCAGAAGGGGTTGCGGCGACGAGCCCTAGGAACGAATGAAGGGCATTCCGGGTGCGTGCAGCGACGATTGCGCAGCGAGCTTTGACTGGGAAGGCAGCCGTCGGGTGCGTGTTTCGGTAGGCGGAAGACGGGCGGCGTGGATGCGACTGCTTGTTTGGGGAAACGCAGCTTCTATTTGCGCGGGGAGCGGGCAGGTGGGAGCGCGCAAAGGAAGTCGCGATGCGGCTCTGTTCGCGTCTGCTGCCGGTCGGCCTTGGCGACGCCGCTTACTCCTCAGGCACGGTTGCTGCTAGTTCACCACCTTCACCGCGCCCTCGTCTCTCGCCCCTCGCCCCTCGCTCCTCGCTCCTCCTTCACCGATCGACATATGCTTCTCTGACCACTCGCCTCTCCAGGCCGTTGCATTTCGGCTCAGTGCTGCACGCCAGCATTCGGAGGGCGCCCATGGAACGGCGTTTGCTTCACTCGCAAACACGCAGCGTCCACTCGCTTTCGTAGCCACGCCTGCGCTGGCCAGGTAGCCTTTGGGCGTTGCTCGCCATCCGCCCTGGAGGGACCATGGCTGGCACTAATCTCCACACTCCATGCAAGTTCTAGAACACCGTCACGACGGCTTTCCCGCGGCGCCGCTGCTCGCTGGGTCCAGCGCAGCAGAACATCTTCCGTCTGTCCTGCATTGCCAAGGTATCACAAGGGCCATAATCGGTCACTGCAGCGTAGGGCCGCCCTCCCCGCCAAATGAGAACTCGGTCGCACAATCTGCACGGTTATCTGCACTTGAGCCCTTGCCCGAACTCCCCTGCTCTACTTGGAACAAGTCACCACGTTGCCTTCACTTCGCCATTCCGCCCCGTCTTCATCACTGACCTAGGCATGCCCTGCGTACCAGCCAATCTGGCATCACGCAAAGAATTTCATTCCAGCCGCTTCCTATCGTCCCCGTCGGCTGCAATACTCCCGCCTTCCGCGCGGGCCGTTGCGACCCTGATTGTCTTCGTGATGTGCGTTATATGCCAGCAAGACGGGACCGACCCCTGTCTATGTTGGTCCACACCTACAATCACAAACTATTTAATGCCGAGCAACAGCATTAGTGTTTCTTTCTCAAAGCACCACTTCCTTTTCTACTCCGCGCCGGTGTAGACGTCAGGTCATTTCAAAACATATATCCAACCCTCGAGCTCCTGTCTTGCCATCTTTCAAATAACAAACGCGTCATGGCTATCATGAAAACCGCCTCAAACTACTACGCTGTACCCGGATCCAGCATTCACCAGACTTCGTACCATGAGACATACTCTCTCGACTTCAATCTGCCTACCCTCCGAGATAAGTCAAGAGATGAGCCACCTTCCCCACCGCCGCAACCACCTCCAAGCCCCGTGGGTTGGAACCGTCTTGCTGCCGATCGTGACTTCGGTTCCCTAGACTCGGTAAGCCCTGTACTACCCTTGTTCTATCGGAAGCTAATCCCGGCGAAGTTCGATGCCCTTACTTTTTAGCGGCTGGGTACAGTCTGGACTACTCGGAGGAAGACGTTAGGAGCTCACATTCCGCAACCATGATGCGCGTAAACCCGTACAGTTAGGACTCGCTATCGTTCTCCAGTTCTGTTATTGATCTTGGTTACTGGTCTCGTTTTTCTGCAATGTATTGACAAGGCTTGCGTTTTTGTCTTTGTGGGATGATTGGCTATACACTTGCTTGGGTCTTAGAGGCAACTTTTCTTCAGATAGATCTTGATAATCTCCTTGTGTCGGTGGAAGTGGGGAATTACGGGGCATGCAAGGTACCTCAGAGCTTTTTCTGTGGCTCCTATACTGTATGTATCGCTCTCGAAAATTAACGTTACATTCTGACAAACCCTTCTGCGTTACCACAAACCCCACAAATCTCATTGCCACCATCCCTGACTGACGCACCTGACTGACGCACCTGACTGACGCACCCATCTCGCGCCCTTCTCATCGGCTTCCGTTACGTTCCATAGGCCGTGGAAATTTCCTTTTTAGGTGTAGATGCGAATCAGCTGGCCTCCTCAGAATGCCATGGGTCCCATACCTTTCGACCATTTGATTTGCACTTGATGAAGATTGTCAGCGTAATCCCTTGATGATTCTTCGGGATCTCGATGCTGTCTGTAGCCCACACACACACACACACATCACGACCAGCTGTATTATAGCTGACCCCTTGACCCCTGGTCCGAATTTCCGGGACGCGATGGATGAAACACTGTGTAACCATGATTTACGCGTCCCATGTGATCCCTTAGGTTGAAGAGGTAGACGAAGCGTATGGCCTGACGAGGTCTCTTTCTCAAACGCCACAACGTAGAAGACATTCAGCTTCGACTATTGAGTCGCGGCCAAAGGAGGCATCCTTACAATTGCTTGTTGATCTTTTCTAAGCAACGAACCCATATACAGCTCTAGATCGTTGATTTGAGATATATCTGGCTGTGGTTGTGGTATGAGTCGTAGCGATTTGGCGGATCACCCTGTAGTAACTTGCTAATGTCTCATAAATTCTTGAACGCAAGGTGCCTGCTCATATTATAGCAAGAATCTCAGATAGGTACGATTACAGCTTGAACGGCGTAGGACATACAAGTACTACCTCAGAAGTTTCTAGAGAAAAGCATCTAGCTTGCTGTACATTGTTGATATGAGTATTGTGCGAACACACATAGTGCACATCAACCTTGGTTGACGTGTTTTCTGATCCGTCTATATTATTGTTTTGTACCGAAGTGCACGGATGGTCGTCTCGGTCACTGTTTCAAGTGGAGTGGAACAGGCGTTGGCGCACATGGTATCTGGCCCATCTGTTACGAAGAAAAGATGCATGGTATGGGCGCTAGGAGACGCAGGTTATCCAAAAACTTGACGCCTCGGATTCTACCTTAGCTTGATTTTGACCAATGAACAGCCTCAGAACAGGTTCTCTGACGGTCTCAATCGGTCGAACTTTAACAGGGGTATAGACCAAGGTCTCCAGATATTGTATTCTCATCGCAACGTGAACCTGAGAGAAGGATAAACATGCGCTGTAACTTCTCGAATGTCAGTGCTTTCGGAGAGCAGATGGGACACATTGGGATGTTGAAGCTGTAATTGGGGATATGTGCACATCGTGCGGAATCTGCGAGACGCTGTACCGATAAGATGTTAATGACCATTTCGATGGCAACTCAGGTGTACCCATGCCCTTGCTGCTATATGCAGAGCATTGTTTTCTCGGCTTTTGGAGTACAAGGAGCCAGAAAATGCAAAACATACGAATAACCTATCTATAGATTTCCAGCAAGCCCAGTCATCCTGGCATCGATGTGGAATTTTGATGAGGTGGCCGAACGCTGTGAGTTGATTGATCGTAATCATGTACTGTGCAACGAGAACGTTCTGTGTGCTGTCGTACGGGACCTCTTGGCACCTTTACTCTGAGATCGCAGCTACGATCTTATAGAGTAGCAAAGCTCAAATATTAAAGCGATTTGGGATTTATTTTCAACGTTTGGACATAGAAAACGCAGCCAAATTTTCAGATTGAGGGCATCCTAGCACAGCAAATGTGCTTTGATGGGGGAGTGCAAAGGCTATTGATACCTCTCGTGGACCAATCAACACATAATCGAGACACCACATTCTATTTCAGACCTTCATTGAAATCTTATTCAATTGGCATTCTCACTAATGCCCGGCTCAATACTCTCCAACCTTCCAAGTATCTCCTTCCAAACCGTCTTCTGCACCTCCCTCCCTTCGCTCGTCCTTATGAAGTTTGCTACTAATGCCACCTCACAATTACTCAAATACATTCCATGGCTCTTCGCACCCGCACTCGTCGCATGAAGAAGACATCTACTTCCGACCTCTGTAGACCGGGCCCTCATCGCGACCTTGCCGATGTACGCTATGGGTGCGAAATCTCTGGTCAGTGCTGAGTGGCAGAATCCTGGATTGACGCAGTTGATGACCACTGGATAGGGAGAGTGGTGGGATTCAGAAGATAGAACTGAGGTCAATTCGCGGAGAAGAAGGACCTGGAGGAGCTTCGAGGTTGGGTAGCGTCCGGAACGACTAGCTGTCTTTGGGTCGTTGAAAGCATCGAGAAGGGAACTGTGTTTCCCTTTCTTAATAGCTTTCCGTTCAGGAATCGTAGTTTGGTGGTGCAATTCCGATGTTACCACCGTTAAATGCGGCTGCGTATTATATTTCCGCGCGGTCTCCTTCAGTTTAGGAAGTAGGAGTAACGCTAGTAAAAACGTCGAGACCACATTCGTCGTGATCTGCAGCTCATCCAGCGCCCCCTCAACCCTATAGAACCTATACTTCGACACCCCCGCGTTCTCAAGCAGACAGTCGACCCTCTCCAGCTGCATACACCGTGCTGCAAACGCCTTGACCGAGTCATACGAGCACAGATCGAGAGGCCAGCATTCGAGCACGGAGGGTCCGCATTTAGTGCTCGCTTCGATGGAGTCCTTTGCTACCTGCGCAGCTTTCATGTTGCGCGCGGCGATGATGACTTTCGCAGCACCTAATCGCGCGAAGTGACGCGCTGCTTCGCGGCCGAGACCGATGTTGGCGCCGGTGACAATGACAATTTTGCCGGTCCATGGGGTTGTTGGGTACGGTGGTGTGAAGCACCATTGGGAGCGGAGGAGTGTTCTCCAATAGTGGAATGTGGGCTCGGGGTCTGGCATTTGGATGTATATTGGGATTTGGTGGGGTGGTGAAGGCGCATTGGAGGTTTTGGTCTTGGAGGGACAGAATTGAGGTTCACGATATCTGGCGCATTGCGTGTTTCAGCTTGGCGAGACGCACCTCGCAACTGTATCGTGAGTCGCCACAAAACTTCTGATGCAAACGCAATAGTGCCTTTTGGAGAATACTCGACACACTCTAGGACTAGATTCGCATAGAGAAAGCCTATTCCTTGGATAAAAACTTGACAGAATGCTATGACGTTGATTTCCTTCTCAAGCTTGTAGTGTCCAATGGGTGTTCTCCATACCCACTCGCCTCTTCAACTGCACTCGCAACTCTCTCAACGGCTTCAGTGTAGAGAACGGAAACCTCTTATCATCACGAGGTGGATCCCAATTGACTTCACTCTTGCCTTGCGGCGGCAAGACGTCAAACGCGCAAACCATCGCAGCTGTCAGGCTTAAAACCTCCATCTGTGCAACGTGGCGGCCGGGGCAGAGAGAAGCTCCACCGCCAAATCCTCGGAAAGCCGCCGCGTGAACTTGGTCAGCTTTAGCGTTCGACATGTTGCCGTTGTCGTCGGCTTTGGATCCGTGCCAGTTATATTGGAAGCGTCGCGGATTGAAGCAAGAGACATCTGGACCCCAAATAGAGGCGTCTTTGTGAATAATTCCGCCTGCAATTTGTACGATGGCACCTTTGCGGAGAAGATACGTGCCATCAAGGAGAGTGTCCTCGCGCACCATGCGAGCGGATGTCATGGGCGACGTGATCCTCATGGTCTCTTTGTAAATAGAATTGAGAAGCGGACAAGAATCCCTCAACTTGGGGAAGGAGATCGTATCGGGTGTGACAAGGGCGTTCTTTTTCAATCTCTTCGCGGAGCTCTGCGAGCAGCTCTGGACGGGAGAAGATGTTGTTCAAGACCCAGAACGTGGTTATACTGGCGTTGGAATTAAAGCCGAAGCAGAGTCCGAGCTCTAATCGGGCATGTTCATGCGGCGTGATGCCAGCCTCCTCGTGCATAAGCTTGCGATTTTGTACAAGAGAGCGAGCATCTCTATATCCGCCTGCCTCGGCGTACTTTTCGAATCCTTTGACGCAGCGCTCCAGACCACTCTTCGCCTTTCGAGCGAAGATGCTTGGCAATACCCCTGTCATATAAGCCACTATCTCCCATTCCCAATCCCAGAATGCTTCAATCAGCTCAGGATCCAATGCGAACGGATTATTCGGCCCGTAAAAGGAATGCATCGTTGCGGCCGTGATCTCTCTTGTAATGAACCGAAACAGATCCACTTCCTGCCCATCTTTGATCCTATTGATAAAGCCACCAAAGTGGCCTAATTGTGTGACAGTGATGCCCCCCATCTGCTGCAGTGACAAAGGAGGATTGATGACCTCGTGTGAGTGTTTGATCATCGCCTTGTTCTCGATAAGTATACGCTTCGTTCGCTCGTCCGACCCCACCATTCTAGGTGTCATATGTACAACAATTCCATCAAAGTCGAGAGTCGACGAGGCGCGTTGGATCAGAGCGGCGAATTGGGGTGACCTGCAGACATAGGTACTGTTTCCGAGCATCGGCATAGTAAAGATCGGGACTTTGGTATTCGTGCTGGTATACGTGTCAGCTACCTATCACTCCAGCGGATCAACATGCGTTATACCTGATTCTTGCTATGTAGAGCGGCCCCTCACGTAGCATACCAATGATATGGCCAAAGAAAGGTACCGTAGAGTGAATTGCTGGAGGCTCTCGCGGATCTGTCTTCGCGCGAAGCAAGAGGGAGACGAGAGCACCGATGGCCATCGTCAGCGCGAGCACGCCGACAATTGTTGTACCCACTGTCATTGCAGTGTCTGTTCACTTAGTTTCCGCACAGCTCATGTGTGTTCACCACATATATCAGGGCAACCCACTGTGTTCTATGATTGAATTTGCGAGTATGTGACTGCCTTTTCAGAGAGCCTATCGCAGAAGCAGCTGGTGAGCAATTGAAGGACTCCTTCGCAGTGACAGACCAGCGAGCAGTGCACTCCTCCTCGAGGGTATCAGACGAGAGCTTACCGCAATATTAATGCGTACCACGAAGAACTAATAAACTTACTCAACCAGAGCACACTTCCACCGCCCTTTTGGGTATCAGCTTCGCGGCGGCTCGCCCCACGCTCGTCAGCTGTATGCGGAAGCTAAGCTCGACGTGGTGAGAGGCTCGCTGCACATTTTGATAGCCTAGTAGATGGAGCTAAGGCTGTTAGATCTTGGAGATCAGCTCGTTCTGAGTGGACAAAGGCTGAGGACGCTACGCCACAGCTTTGTTGGCTCCGAAGCTAAAATGGGGGCCATCTTGTCAACGATCGTGATCTGGCCGCAGGAGAAGGAAGCAGATTTTCAGGGACATATCGAACATACTATTGTAGCGCGGGTTCGATGCTAACAGCTATTCCGTCAGTAACACTATAGCGGTAGTGATGAGGAAGGTGGATGCAAGGTGATGTCGAGGGACCGCTCAAGCTTCGCGGAGATCTCGCATGGTTCGCGCACGGGCTTTGTCGATTGGCTAGCAAGTTCGCGGTTCCTGCGTCGCCATTCTCCACCCTCGTGCCGTGCCAGGCTGTAAGACATGTCGCAGTGATATAAAGCGTCGCAGAAAGAGACATACAAGCGCCACTCTGTCAATATTGATCCTCGGGTCCGTCACGATGCGTTGCGCCTTTGCACTCCCGCTCATAGGGGTTTCGCTCGCGTCATCAAGCACGCTGCAGAACATATTGAAAAACACCGATCAGACAAACAAATATAAGTATCCAACAGATTTTACAAGGGGCATCCTGCCGGTAGGTTCGAATGCATCGGATCATGAGGTATTAGCTGACTGGAGGAGAAACCGTTTCATAGTCACAATGACTACTGGCGGGACGTGCCATTCTACTCGGGTCTATCTTACGGTGCAATCTCAACCGAAGCAGACGTCTGGTTAATTAACGGAACGCTATATGTTGGTCACGAACGCCAAGCTCTTACTAAAGAGCGAACGCTGGAGTCTTTATACATCAACCCGATCCTCGACACCCTACATCGTCAGAACCCCGTGACAGATTTTTCATCCGAGCCGACAACCAATGGAGTCTTTGATACGTCTAGTGACCAAACACTGTATCTTTTCATCGACCTTAAGACGTCAGGCCCGGAGACTTGGCCCGCAGTTTTGACTGCCCTGGAGCCTCTGCGCAAGGCAGGGTACCTCTCAACTTATGACGGTACCACGTTCACGTCTAAGCCCGTAACTGTAATTGGTACCGGCAATACACCGATCTGGCTCGTACAGTCCGCCGTTCCTCGCGATGCTTTCTATGATGCGCCGCTGGCACTACTAAGCAGCACGTTTGACAACATCACAGCGAATGACTCCCCAATAGCCAGTACCGACTTTGAAGCGAGTTTAGGCGCCGTACGAAAGCAAGAGTTCAATGATACTCAGTTGGGGACTCTGAGGTCACAGCTTCAGGCAGCTCATGTTAAGGGTATCAAAGCGAGATACTGGAACCAGCCTGCGTTCCCGGTTGGAACGAGGAATGCTATTTGGAGGACTCTGTGGGATGAGGGAGTGGATTTCATCAATGTTGACGATCTTGAGGGCGCGGCTGGATTTTGGCAGAATCTAGGATAAGCCAATTAAATCGAATTCAATAGGCTATGAGGCCCTTGAACGATGTCAAGTATTGCGGGAGGGAGCAGTGAAACAAGGAAGCAGATCGATCGTATAATGGAGCGAATCTATTTCTTAATTTTCTTCTTCCCGTCTTCTTTTGTGTCTCTGGCAAAACCTCCCAGAATCAATGCCTCCCGCGAGGCTGTATTAATTATGCGGAACCGATCCGGTCCGAGATGAATGCCACCGTACCATCTCGTGACTACTACCATGACGTTCCACACATCCATCAATTGCATAAGATGAAGCATCCTCCCACCAGCGGCTGTCTCACCGTCATCGTTACAGTCCTGGTAGCTAGTATCATTCGCTCCTCGAATACGCCAGGCGGTCATATTGTGAGTAGCTCGCGCTGCCTTCTTATCTGTCGCTAAGAGATGCGCAACGTACTGTTTTGCTTCAGTTGGAGACGAGACTGGGGCCACACGTGCGAGGAAGATGGATTTCTTCTCGGTGATTGGCGGGGCAATGATCCAAGGCGGTTCTGGCCCTAGATATAAGGACGTATCCTGCGGTACTTCTAGTGGTACTTGTTCATGAACCGAAGAATATTTTTTATGGCTGTGTAAATCCACAGCTCCTTTCTCTTCTGCTTCCTCTATGGCTTCGCGTGTCTCTTCAAGTAGATCGTAAATACAAGCTTCGCCCGGGTTGTAGACCTGAGCCAGTACGCCTCTTATCACATCGACAATCTTATTTCCCATACCCTTCTGCACGTCTTGACCAATGCTTTGTGTCCCCAGTATTGATGGAGGAGCAGCCGGATAGTCGCTGGGGAATTCAATCTTTAATGTGATCGCTGGGAACGAGGGGAGTCGCAAACTGCAGAGAGTGGTATCATCGCTAAGAGACACAAGTGTGTCTTCTTCAAATATAGAGTTTATCGAGATAATTTCATCCTGAATCGCTTCGTTGGCCGACATCCTTGAAGAGCTTTGCCGTGAGCGTGAAACGGTGAGGAAAGACTGCTCAATATGACGCTAGACCTGCAAGGATTTGGCGTAAAGCACAGACCACCACGCGAAGAAGAAGCTCAAGTTCCAAATAGCCCCATCACGATCTCCCTTTCTCCAACGTCTCTCAAGGAGCCCATAAATCGTCAGCAGGTGCCATGGCGACCAGCGATGAGCTCAAGCGCGCTGAAACCGGCCTCCGTATTGCACAACTAAAATTTAAAAACGCGTTGAAGCGGGAGGATTACTCGCCGCATTCTCTGCCGTCTGTCTCCATCGAGTCCAGCTCAACCTTCTGCGATGATGTAGATGCGGTACTGCAGCGGAACACCACAGAAAACGTCCAGGTATCTATATGAGCGGCATCGAGCCACCAAGTCTGGAGCAGACTAATCGCAAACGTAGACTTGCAAGAAATGGATAGTAAAGCACATAGCTCCCTCAAAGACCCGCATTACAGTGCTCGGTGAATACTTGGTTGCCGTCTCCAAGTCCATTGTTGTAGAACGACCTCTCAAATCTGCGAAAGCCGCCCGAAACCGTCTGGACATACTCCTCATCGTCAGTGATGTCCTCCACGCGATTCAGTTTCACCGTGAGGATAGCGCGGCGCAAGGAAACGTTGTTGCATCGTTAAGACCATACATTGAGGACTTGGTCGAATTGGCAGCGCTCGCCGGGCCGGGAAAGAACTCACTTGTTGAGAAGAAGCTGAAAGCCATGGTCAACTTCTGGGTTACCAGTGGCTGTATCGCTGTTGATGACTTCAACTCTATCAGTGAGCGGGCAGTCGAAGGACTTGCAGTAGCACAAGGTGCCACTCCCCAGCGGAAGAGAACATATGCGCTGCCAGAGTGGTTTGGCGACAGGAGTGTGCCTTGGTATGAGCTTTCTGCATCCTACATGGTGGAACCTTTGCTCAAGAATCCCGATCGTCCGATTCCCGCGAATGCAATTATTGCGACCCGATTCGATCAGAAGCAACCGTCAGAGCGCGTCCGCAAATTGCTTGAGAACTACTTTGAGAATATCGACCTTCAATACGTGCCCACGGCAGACAACCCGAGCGGCGAGACGAAGAAGCACAGGCTATGGCTTGATCCAATGGGTCAGCTAGTCAAGCAGAACAAAGAGACTGGGGAGACGACAACTGTGTGTAATGGCTACGGGTGGTCGTTGAATTTTTGCAAGGAAATGCAAGAGAATGGCATCCCTGACAAGGTCACGGAGCTTCGAGAGGATCACAACGAAAAAGCACGAATCATTAGGGAGAGCCGGTGGAACTCAACTTCGCGCGACCCCAGCCGTGGCTTACGATCACCTCCACGCCGTCGATATTCGTATAGCTCTGACTCGCGCTCCCGTTCGCGCACACGCTCGCGTTCGAGCTCGTCTGGCAAGTATAACCGCGTCGACCGTTCACGATCTCGCGACAACGATAGCGATAGATATGAAGACCGTCGACCTCGATCTTCCCGCAACGACGGCAGGATTTACAGCGAGCGTCCCAATCGTTTCGATGACCGTCGCGAATCCGACAGGGGTCTCCTCCCTTCAGAGCACATCACTCGCGAACGTCTCGACGATAGGCAATCGCGGTGGAACGACGATCAAAGTAGCTATCCTGATGCCAGCAGAAACAACTTCGTTGGGCCTCCCCAGCAACCGACTGCGTTTTTCTCTCCAGGCGCTTTCCCTTCCCAAGTGTCACAACCACCCACCATACCTAGAGTCATTGCCCCACTACCACCCCCGGGGCAGTACCCAGGTTTCCCAATGCCGGGCTTCCCGCCGCCACCTCCACCGCCTGGGCATTTCCATGCAAGTATTCCCCGCCACCCTCCACCACCACCGAACTTTCAAGGACCTTATCAAGGTGCGCCTCTTAACACAGGAGGTCTTCAAAACAATGCCTACAGCTTTGAAAATAACGCGCCAGCTTATGCGAACAATGTCGGGTATGGAGGCCAACCGCAGGGTAACTTTCGCGGAGGCTTTCAGGGTGGGTTTCAGGAAGAGGCGGTATCGCGGTGGTTATCAGCGGGCCGCATCATGGGAGGGGCGGGAGATATTGAAGTCGTGTCATGTTGAAGTATGTGATGGTAGCTACATCTTGAGCGGTGCAAGGTGAAGAAGTTACGATAAGTGTTGGAATGTGGAACACTGAGGATTAATTGCGAGACTCGCAGCGTCGGGCCGCCTTGATGGCAAACAAGACGAGCCTACGTGTCCATGTTTGGGTAGTTTACGTAACACATTTAACCCATGGAGATCTGCCGTAGACTGTCAAAACAATCAGTCGTCTGTGCCTCCTTCACTAGTCCCATTGACTTTCGCATAACACCATATCGGATTTAATGAAAAGTAGCATCCCATTAAATTGAGAAAGGGCCAGCAACAAGCTTTACAAAATATACATGTCCACTGGGCATCCTATCAAGAAGGTTCATGTGGGGTCACCGAGAGCAGCGTGAGCTCGAATCATACAAATCTCTAACGAATCAGCAGTTCTGAATGCATTTTCCCCTTCACATTCCCGTACTACGTAATAGATTTTTGAACCATCGCTGTACGACAATTTTACATCCCCGCCATCCCCGCCTTCTCCGCCATCCAACGCGCCTTCCCTGTTTTGCGGCAGCGGAGCTAAGCAGCACTCGATTGGCTGGCACGGGAGTCCAGGTAGGTCCGCGCTCGCGCTTTGTCCCTCATCACTCGTCGACATCCCACAACTCAGAGCACCAACCATCTCGTCCTAACCATGGGCAGTCTTCACTTATTCGTTTTCAACGATAGCGCTCGCGGTGCGTAATGGCACCAGCACATAAGCAAGGACGCAAAAGCAACGACGGGTCAGGTAAAAAGCGAAAGAAGACGGCTCCCTCACCAGCTATCCACGACGACGACAACGACGACGACCGAGAGTGGGCTTTTAAGGCTATCCTCGAGAAGAAGATCGCCAAAAAAGGAGAGCTAGAACTCCGCTACCCTCACGGAACAATCATATACACTAGCAAAGAGGGAGAATTGTGGTATCTTATCGAGTGGGAGGACGACCCGGAAACTGGGGAAGTATTCGAAAACTCGTGGACACCTGCCACGAACGTGACAGGGGTCGAATCCCCATCTTGGGAGACGCAAGAGGTAGTGAAAGCAGCAACTACCACACGAAGCGACCGTGATCGCGCCAGCACACCCAACAGACAACGTCGCCGGCGCATAGTCGAGAGCAGCGAGCCATCTACTCCTCCCTCGGTACAGTCAACGCCGGCTATCTCCACCCACAGTTCGCCGTCACCTAAGCCGAAGCGCACATCTCCTCGCGTTGAGATCAACCCACGAAATCCCTCGAGTCTTGAGAGCTTCCAAAGCCTGTCATTATCTCAGCAGGAACTACAATTATCTTACTTATCTCCTGTCAGTTCGATCGCTAGTTCGCAATCCTGGTCGCTCCACGAGACATCTACTCATCATTCCACGGGTGTAGTACTCGATTCGGAATCGGAAGACGAGGTAGAGGATAACCCGTCGGCGAGCTACCTCCCACCCACACAAAATACACGTACCACCGGTAGCGCTAGCCATCCGCACACCTCTTCTACTAGCGAGGTGGGTTTTATCACACATATGAGTCAACGTGAGCTAATGAGTGTATGTAGGACACAGACATTCCTATCTCTCTCGAAGAATCACAAACTCCACATTCACCATCAATCTCTATCCCAGAAACCGAACCCGAACACAATCTTGTGTCCTTTTCTGACCAGGAACACGGAGCTGCCGAAGACTCCCTAGTGCTCTCGCAACCAGAGGATCATCAAGAGATTCCGGACGCTTTTCAGACTGGAGCATCGCTGTCGCAGACCATTGCTGGGGGGTCAGTAGCGCAAGTTCCGCTTTCCGGTCGAGAGCAGTACGAGCACGCGCTCCAGACTCGGTCTTCAGATACTGCTGGTCAGCCAAGCGGTGAAGTCGACAGGGGGGATCAAACTACGCTCCTCGACTCAATTACTGAGCCTTCGCCATCCAAGTCGCAGCACGAAATTTTTGCAGTAGAGACTGAAGTACAGTCCAGGGAACTATCAGCAATACCCTTAGTTGAGGAAGCAGAACTGTCCCCGGTAGAGGATTCAGAAACACACTTGCACGAGCAAGACACCCACGCGAGTGAACCGAAAAGTCTCATTTTGGTATCCTCGTCAACGTCTCAAGAACCACCTTTCAAGCAGCAGAACGCACAAACCGTTCCTACAAATATTTTTCTAAGCACCCAGGACGAGGGCCAACAGAGTGTTCGTGCGATTATTGGACAAGATATCGCTATCGCGAGCCCTCGGTCACGGCACGATTCATCACAAGAGTCACCAAAACCCATTGTGACAAGCACGAATATCTCATCACCGGCTCCACAACCACCACCGGAGTCACTACAAACATTAGACACAAACGTGCTCACTCCTCCGAGAATCGAAACACATGATAGTTCCTCTTCGTCAATGACTATGGATGAACAGACCGTGCAAATACTCGCCGAACTCAAGCAAGAAGCAGCAGACAATGTCAAGCGCAAGATTGCGGCGCGTAGATCGGTACAGCAAGCGCCGTCTGAAACGGGTACTAGGTCTCCATCCACGATACCCAATAGCCTACCCATATCGCAAGTGCCGACGTCCTTGAGGACGGTGGCTATTTCAAGGCCTGCACCGGAGCCAGCAGAACCACAAACCGAAAAAATCAGTGATGATCAACATAGCAATGCAATGGATACCGACACTGAATTTGCTACGAATGTTGTAGAGCCAATGGACGATGATCAACCAAGTGATTCCAACGACGAAGATAGCCTGCTGAATGATGAATTACAGTTGCAGGATCACGAATATATCGTCCCGCTTCCAATGGAAGGTCGCCAAAAAATCATGTATCAGGATACAATTAAAAAGTATAAAGAGGTTTTAGATAACTTCGTCTTACAACCTCAAGAGGCTGACCAACACGAAGTTGAGAAGGCTTTCCACGAGCTGCGTTCTATTGAGACACATGTCGACCTTGTGTGGAATAGAAATGATTCTTCTCAGCCTCCTGACACTTCGGCCTCCAGAGACCAACACTTAGTTCAATGGAGTTACGATAACTCTGTGAAATTCAGGTACATGGGTGCGCTCTTCGACAAGCTGCGAGAGCTTGAACTACATGCAATCATAGTGATCGAGAATGAGGACAACAAGCGTCTATTTCAAATTACAGAATCCTTTCTACGAGGAAAGCATTTTAACTTTGAATCTCCTATTACTGGACAGACAGCGAGCGCGATAAATAATGAAGGCCGCTTAAGAATCACGATACTGTCAAGTACCTCATCTCATATTGTACGACCAGCGGATTTGATCGTATGCCTCGATGGCAGCCTAGAAGCGGCCAAGATCTGGACAAAATCCTGGGCAAGAAAACCTGATGAATCGCACGTAAGATGCCTTCACCTGGTCATACCTCTAGCGATTGGTCATATTGAGCGATGTTTATCCCCGAACCTCGATGCTAGGAAAAAATTGCACACGATCACGGCAACATTAGCACAGTTCAACAAGAAAAAGGAGATTGGTAAGGCTGTGGACAGAACCACACCTAGGACAAATGAAGCTGCGACAAACGTGGTCAGATTTCTCTTCCCATTGCCAGAAGAGCCAAGTTTATCCGAGTGGCCGCTCCCAGGCATAGGGAGTATCAAGAAAGTTGTTGAATTCCAATCTCAGAAAGTGCCTGATATTGCAGCGTCCCCTATATCTGCATCTAATGCTGCTAGCAAACGACCTCTAGTACTGGACGACGACCGTGTTGATCCTCCGAAGAGAATGCGCTTCACACCTCAGCCACAGATACAGCTGGGGAACGATACCAGCCACATCAGTGATCCCGTTACTGGAACATCCTTAGGCGCTGGATTCGGAGTCTCTGACCGACAGCTTTACGACGTAGAGAGGAAACGATTTCGTGAGGTCGAAAAAAGTTTCAGCAAGCAACAGTTGGTCCACGAGGAGACCAGCCGAAAGAACAGAGAGTTGAATGGCCGAATCGAGGAACTCGGAACGAAGCTGGAGGCCAGCTTGAAGCGTGAAGCTACCATGAAAAAGCTTCTCGAAACGAGGAAAATGGAGAACGTCGAGCTATCGAAGCGCTTCAGTGAGCTTGAGGACGCCCAGTCCTTGTCGCCAAACGAGCAGATCGTCAAGATCACCCAACTCACTAAAGAGTTAACCGAAGCCAAAAAGTCGGCAGAAACCGCTGTCTGCAGCAAAATTTCTACAGAAAACACCTTGGAGTACGTTCAAGACCAGTACCGCACTCTGCAAACCCAGCACGGTGACCTCGAAAAAGACTTCCGCGCAGCCGTCGCCCAAGAAATCAAGCTCAAACGGGAAGCTTCTGGCAAGGCCCAAGAAACCGTTCGCCTCCACCACGAGCGGCAGGACCGCCTCGCTGCGCAGAAGGCTACAGGGAACGCGGATCAGACCAAGATCTTGAAACGTCAGCTCTTCGTCAAATCGCAGGAATGTGACCGTATGAAAGCCGAGATCGAGAAAATACGCGCGACGCGGGGTGTGGGCGGTGGGACGAGGGCCGCTACCCCGGGTACGAGGACACCCCGGCCAGGCAGTAGGGCGGCAAGTCCCGCGCAGAACGGGCGGGATAGGCTGAGCAATCTGCGCAATGGATAATCTCCTCGTACTCCTCCTTCTTTGAAGCACATAGCCAATCTCCGGACTCGGCGACAAAGCAACTACCGAATTTTAGGACGACTCAGCGCCAGAAGAAGAATGGGTGGAATTGAAAGTAGTGGTGGGTATGTCGTAAAGAGAGAAAGAGGAATGCGCCGGCGCTGCCGATGGATGACGTGGAGTGGATGGCTGTTCATGCGTTTAAAATTGATAGCGGAGAGGAGTCGGACTGGGATAGACCGAGCTGTTAGGGTCTGATGGCACTTTCTTGCTTAGTAGGAAACGTTTGGCGTTTGGAATTAGTATAACTTAGGTCTTCGGTGTCGATGTGCGTACCTACGTGAGTGCTCAAAGGAGTTGGGAGGGCTATTCTTTGCTCTAATATCAATGTGAGGAGGTGGTCGAGTGTCATTCGCTTGATTTACTTTACTCGATTCTCTCACTCGCTTGTACGGGCCTTGTTTCATCCTTGTGAAGATGACTTGATCGTTGTGGATGGAGAGAACATGGAAACACGCGGCAGAGTGGTATGGAGTGATGTTACTGTATGCTCGTCTATCGACCAGTCCATCGTCCATAACCTGGGCTGACGAGACGCTAGGTGTTGGGGAACCTTACGGCTGACGAGAACAAATTAGCAAGTGTAGCCAAGACGATTGCTTGCTTATGTCAAATCAGGGGAGCTGAGAGTGAACATCTACATTACTTGGTCATGATCACTGGACAGCATGTAGAGAAGGAAACAACACAAGGATTGTTTAGTATTCCATGTCTCGTTTGGACACTACGAAAAAGTGTTGCCATACGTGAACTCTATGTATTGGGCTGACCTACGTGTAGCCAGATTGGTTATACGCCATCGTAATTGCGTAGCAGCTCGACAACGAACTACTCTTGAGGAGATCCTGGATCGGTTGGAGAAGTAGACTTGACATGTTATCGCTCGTAGTATGCCGAGCAGGCCTTGCAAGCGTCTAAGGTAGGTGGGATGGAGAAAAGTGCTTCGTATCCCGTCTCGTGCTATTTCAACCCTCAACTTCCATTCCATCTACCGCGCTCTCTTTATCCTCCTGATTCTCCTGCGAGACTTTCGATTCCTTTTTGGGCGTCAGGTCCCACGCAAGAAGTATGCTGTTGCCTCCCACATTATTTCGTAGCTCAAGTCTCACCATCCTACCCACCTCCTTCTTGCGCTCAATACCAAACTTCTTATCCAACTTCGCAACTAAGCCTGCTCTTACATCCTCAGTCGGCCACGACTCCTTCGGCACATGGATCTTCTTCTCACCCCGCCAACGCTGCGGAGTCGGCATGTTCTGCATCGTGTCTCTATCGATATAGCCATACGTCATGAAATCGAGGAGGTACTGCTGGACGCGCAGACGTCGCTTGATACCTTCTATAAAGAGCATGTCGACGGGCGACTTCATCGGATCTCCTTGCCAGTCCCAATTCTCACGGCACAGAATACTCGTCTCTTCCATGGGTACACCGTTCTCGGTCTCGTCAGCGAGCCAAGAATGCGTGTCTACGTCTAGGTCGTCGAGAAGATACGTCCGCACTAGCATGTCAGTCGCTTCGTCGTAGTCCATGATGTATTTTCCGATGAGGAGGCGGTAGAGCGTAGTCAGAGATTTCTGCGTGAGCAACATGTGCGAGAGATTCATAAACCCATGGCCGAATATAGGGTGGCTGAAGTGCATGTTAAGCTTAATGAAGAAGAGGTGGAAGAAGTAGATATCTTGGTCGGACCAGATCTCTTTGTCAGAGAGGAGAGCCTTGCGAAGTGCTGTAGTTGGCATTTCCATTAGGAGCCAGAACTTCATAAGGACGACGTTTGTATTGCGCGGTACGCTGTGTCCTTCCACTCCTAAGATAGTGAGCATACCTCGCACAATGTTATCGCGAAAAAGTACCATCTTCGTCCAGCGCAGACTGGGGATGTCGCGGGCGAGATGCGGGCGGCCATCCATAGGGCGCAGCATGGGGTCGCTGATGCACAACTCAGGGAAGTGAACCCAGCTGAAGATATAGGCTGCCTGCGGGGCATGGTAGCTCGCGAAATCATGGATGATGGACGTGCTGTATTTATTGAAGCGATAGTGGAATTCCTTGTCGATGGCATATAGATCGATTATGGTCTGAGGAGGCAGTCGAATCGCGAAGTGGAAGAAGAGGTTCGGGTGGCGCAGGATGGCTTTGTATGTGTTGAAACGCTGGGGAACGGTTGAGTCGGGCAGAGAAGGACCCCAGACGGTCGCTGCGACGTTGCGAAGACGATGGTGATGTCGGCGCACAATTCGGGGTGCCATGATACGCGAGGGAATTTTCGGTACCGCCGCTGAGCCAGTGCAATTCGTTTCGATGTCCTCTTCTGCAGGGCGTTTGCCCTTGCCCTTTCCGGACGTGAAATCGTCGGTCATTGAACTGGGTGAGGCTGTTACTTCTGAGAGGGAGCCTGGAAACTTGGACGAAGCATGAGTAGGCAGGTGGCGATCGTAGTCGGTCGGTGATACCTGGTACGAGGCATACCCTGTGTCGGCGTCTCTCATAAGCTTGTCCTGCGACTCGCGCTCCATGAGAATTTAAGACTCCTAAGCCGGGGCCCGAGACGAAGCAAAAAGACGAGAGTGAGAGAAAATAAGGTGTTGGTATTGTTCAACCTTAGATATTTAAATGTGGTATCACCAGCACAACGCCAGTGACGTAAAGCCATCAGATACGGAAAGAGCGACTGATGAATGAAGCGCGACCCCGCATGTCCGGTAGTCAAGAATGAAATGAGAACAATATATCTCCACCATGCAATGACCTGTTTGTAGGTCTGAGGGGCGCCTGTTGAAGGCCATGCATCTAGTCTAAATGCAAAGAAATGACCACAACCGCCCTACGTGAGTGGATGAACACCGCCGTAAACGCCCGCCATGTTTTTGCGACTTTGGTAGTAATACAGTATTAGACGAGATATCATGCTACGTGAGAGACAGGTTAGTTTCGTTTGATGAGGTTGAGGAACTCTTCCCGGGTTTTGGCAGTCGAGCGCATGCGGCCAAGCATGCAGCTGGTGGTTGTGCTTGCTGTTGTTTTCTGGACACCTCGCATCACCATGCAAAAATGGCTAGATTCTACTACGACGGCGACTCCTTGCGGCTGAAGCATTTCGGAGAGGGCGAGCGCGACCTGCTTGGTGAGTCGTTCTTGGACTTGCAGGCGGCGGGCAAACATCTCGGCGATTCGGGCGAGTTTGGAGAGACCGATCACTCGGCGGTTAGGAATATAGCCAATGTGCATCTGGTGTAGTTAGCTTGCCGCAGCTTCCAGCCTTTTCTGACTGCCCACCTTTCCAGTGAAGGGCACCAGATGGTGCTCGCACAACGAGAAAATCTCAATATCCTTGACAATCACCAACTCGTCATGGTCTTCATGAAACACAGCGCCATTTACGATTTCGCGCAGATTCTCCTCGTAGCCTTTTGTGAAGAACAGCAGTGCTTTCGCATAGCGGTCAGGGGTATCTAGTAGACCCTCCCGGTCGGGATCTTCGCCAATGCATTCTAGGATTGTTCGCACCGCGCCGGACAGCTTCGCCAGCCGCTGCTCCTTTTCCTCGGCTGTAGCATCTTTCCGTTCGCGGGTTCCCTTGCCTGAACATGTCAACTTCCTGTCTACGCGTGAGTGAGATGCTACATACTCGGCCAGCTCAAGCCATCAAAGTCGAGGGTTGGATGCTGAGTGTAGGGGCTATGGGCGCGGCTGGTAGCCAGCGGTGTCTTCGCGGCGCTGTCCTCGATGTACCCCTCCACGTCGATACCGCTGTGTACTAGCTCATACTCGTTGTGCGCATCGTGGCCGTTGGCGTCGACGCTCGTGGAAGTCTTTGGGAAGTAGCCATCGGGCCCGTCAAAGTCTACGACCTGGCGCCCGCGGTTGGAGGCCTGGATGGACGAATAGAGGTTGTCTCGCTCTTTGCGGTCGCGCATTTCGGTCGAGGTGGCTTGGGAGGCTTGGGAGGCTTGGGAAAGGGGCGAGTGGCCGTTGATGAGGTGGGCTGGGATGGGCTTTGGTCTGAAGGGAGGTGAATCCATGGCGGGGAGCTTTTGCGGGATATAGATATGGGACAGAAATGTTTGCGAGAAACAATCGATTGTCCAATGGCAACTACGGAGGTGGAGAGGGCATGAACGGCTGCAAAGTGCAACAGTCCAAGCGCATGGCTAAGCGCGGGTTGTGCTGTTGGGTCACTGGAACGAGTAACTTTTTAACGGCGAGAACCATGTTAGTGGCGTGCTGCCCTCGCGCGCCGGTTGACGTCGCTCTCCGAATGCCCGCTCGGACCAACCGCGGCACGAATCGGACCGGGCGCGCCGCCTGACGCCAGCCTTCGCATCGCATCCTCATCAACAACAGCCTCCCGATACCGACACCACCGCGCCCGTCTCCATCGCCGCCGTCGCAGCCGCCGAAGGTACGTAGACCACTACTGTCGCGCTCACTCACCGCATCAGGGTTCGCTGTGTCCCAGCTGAGATGGCGTTGGGCGCGCGTGTCGACGTGTGTGAAGGGGCTCGGTCGCCTTGATCGTACCCCCCCGCCTGTATCCGCCGCACCCACTACCAACAGCCGCTTGTCCCAGTCGCCCTGCAAGCAGAGCTCGCGGACATTACGTGGTGGACGATGAACAAGACGGCGTGAAGGCTTTGCGCGCGCGGAGGTGCCACACTCGACGTGGGTATATCGGGATTCGGGGATTTGGCATGCGGGGGACCTGTTCACTTTCTCACTTGTTTGCACGTTGCAGAAGGACTCCTGTCACCTGCGCTAACTCTCGGCGTGTTTCTGATGGCCGCTTCGACTGCTATACTACCTCGAGCAGGCGTGCGAGCATACCATTTGCGCGCAAATCGCGTCCTCCTTCCAATATGGGATCCTGGGACCGGCTACCCCGCGTCGGACGACTAGTCTTTTGACGTGCGTACGCTCTTCATGCCTCTGACAGACCTTCGACTGCTGCGAAGTTCGGCCTCAGTCGGTGCTTATTGTGCTGCTAGAGCGGTGCGTCGGCTGCCTGTCTGGCAGAGCCATGTCTTACGCCCACTGCTATGCGACGTCTCGAGCTAGAGACTACTAAGCGTGAAAGCCGTCGGTGCATAGGTTCATCAGGCTTCTCACCATTCCTCAAGGGCGGTATCTGGCAAGCATGCTTCAATAACAATCGCCCACCTACGTTACATGGCTACACCTTGTTGTCGTCACGATTGATGACTGCCAAGCGCACAGCGCCTCCAAGTACTTCTACACGCATGCTCGTCGACATCTGCAATCACGGCCATCCAAGGGATTTTGCTAGCAGCCTTGGTGTCGCCAAATATCCCAAATGGTGTCCTGGAAGGCCGTCATGCACGGTAGGATGCTGTCACACCCCCAAGTATCCTAACGCGGTGCGTTCCATCGACCGCAATCCCAGCTCTGTGGGATGCTTAGCTATTACTCCCCCATCTATCGGTATCTTGGGTAGCCTTTTCGTCGTTTCTTGGTAGATAGTTGCGTGAAGTCACAGCCTATCTCTGATAGAGTAGGAAATAACCGATGAACGGGAGAATGTAGGCGGATGCTTCACGGAGGCGTGGTAGAAGAGGCAGTTTTCTTTGAGAAGCTGAAGAATTATCCAAAAGGCTGCAGGGCCCGGTCTGCAGCCATCTGGAGGGGTTCGGCGGTCACGATATGGAGGCTTGGCAGAAAGGCTTCGACCGGAGCGCAGAGCTAGCGGCTCGAACAGCAGCAACTCACTCACCAACGCGAGCGAGGCGGAGACAGCATACCTGTGATAGCGCTCCAAGGACAGCTGCGGCAGGCGCCTTCTTTCGTTATTCTTCCCCATCTCTACTCGCAAGGCTTGAGAGAGGGGTGGCGCGGTCTGAAGTTCTCGGCTAGCTTACCGTGCAACTCGGACGTGCGAACCCTGGGAGCGCCGCCATCTTCCACCTATCTCTGATGATACGTCCGTCTACATGGCTGGGTTGCGACGGGCCCAAGAAATAGACCAGTGGAGACCAGAGGAATTGTCTGCGAGAGACAGAGACAGGGAACGGCCCCGCGAACGCATTGTTGAACCCGACGCTGCGTCACCGGCGCCACGCGCCGCGAGGGACTCCAGACGAGGCACCCACGAATCCGACACTCATCCATCCGCTAGACACGCGAGGGGGCGATCGCACGAGAGAAGCGTGAGCCGCGACCGTACTCGACGGCGCAGTCGAGGGGATTCAAGGGAAGGCTACTACCGTCCCTCGAGGAGAGCGCCCAGCGAGGACAGGGCTTTGCACACGCATCGACACCACCACCATCACCACCACCACCACCATCATCATCGAGACCCGACCCCAACGACAAAGCGGCACCGCAGCCGCTCTCCATCCCCGCACCGCGACTCGCACAAACGGAGTAGGCGTCATAGGAGCCGAAGCACTGCGCGCTCGAGGTCGCGAACACGTCGCGCAGAGACCACCCACCGACCGACCGACAGGGCTTTCTCCCCACGCTCCGATCGTGAACGCACGCGACGTCCCACGCCCGACACGTACAAACCTGCATCATCGTCCCGCCGTCGCTCGCCGTCCGCCGACTCTTACTACAGGCCTGCATCCGCGAGGGGCCGGAAGAGGACTACTTCACCAGAGCGGAAGTCACGGAGGGAGGGGTCACGCAGACGAGAATCTCCAAGGCGGCACCACAAACGGCACCACACTCCGCCGGACGAAGCCAAGGAAAGAGGGCACAGACACGCCTCAGTGAAAGACCGATACCGTAGCCGGAGCCGCTCCCCTAGGAACGCACGCTCTCGCTCGCCCAGACGCAGACGTTCGCCGACACTCGATAGGAAATCCCCGCTACACTCATCTCATCGCGAGCAAGAGGGTACGCGCAGGGAACATTCTTCACGAGGTCTGCCTCGCCATCGTTCTTCTCGGTCGCTTTCGAGGGGTGCTGCGCTTTCCAGCAAAGGAGATAGGGGGCAAGCCATCGTTCCACCTGCAAGGGTCAGTCGCCCAGCTTCCCGGAAATCCTCCCCTTTGCCCAAGTCAGCCTTCAATTCAGACACAGAAGGCGACGACGAAGGAGCACCAAAGATGAGAGGTGGTGCATACCATTACCAGGGTCGTGGCGGCCCCCCTCATTCCTATTCGCCCCCGTACTCTAATCAATATCCATCACAGGGCCATTCGGGCGGAAGAGGCGGATGGTCTGGACATCAGCCTTATGCGAATCAAGTGTAAGTCGCCGATTTTTCACTGAGAGCCATGTACTAATTGCACTAAGTTCTCCTGTGCATGGATACTCACCTAATCAATCGCCCTATCAGCAAAATTACTCCCCTGGCCAACAATCATATCAATCAAATCAACAGTACCCAGGAGGTCAATCCAGTTATCAAAACTCGTCTTACCGTGGCGGTTTCCGAGGCAATCACTTCAATGGATCTGATAGGCGCACGTCCGGCCCTGGTGCTGGTCCTGCGTTCACGCCGGTAGCTGGAGGACGTGGTCGCGCTGGGCCGCCTACGCAGTTTTCAAACCTTTCTTGGACACCTACTTCAGGGACACGGGGGGGCCGTCCGGCTACGGAAGCGCCACGACACTCAGGCACTTCCGCAACACTATCGGCGTCAACCGTCGCAGCAACATCTGAGGCGTCATCCACCGCAGTCGACGCTGACGACAATCCGTTCCGTCCTTCGAAAGATCTCCGAGTCGAGGATGAAGGCGCGAAAGAGGAGAAGATGGCTCCGCCCACAAAACCTACCACAAGTTCAACAGCACCAAAGTCAGGATTCAGTTTCTCGCTGAAAACTGCGGCTAGCAAAGCGAAGTTAGCTGAAAAGCCACCGACGATAACGAAGGAGAAAGGATCCATTCTTGAGCCGAAAGCGAAGGAGGTCCCAAACCGAGAGATCTTAACCAAGATTTCTTCGGATTCCAGGAGCGAGCGCGATTATCGTGACCGAGACACAGAGCGAGACCGTGAACGCGAACGTGATCCTAGGGATAGAGAGCGTTCATACGACAAACGCGATAGCTATTATGACCGGAGCGACCGAAGACCGCCATATAGAGAGCCTCGCGATGTGCGAGATCCTCGAGGGTCTGGCTATTACCGTGACGGTGACTACAGAGACCTTAGAGACCACCGTGATCTGCGAGACTTGCGAGACCCACGCGATTGGAGAGATTCTCGTGATTCAAGAGATATACGCGATCCTCGAGACAATCGCGATTATCGAGACACGCGCGACCCAAGAGACGTCAGAGATGGTCGCATCGATAGGGAACGGAGAGAGTTACCTCTCAACCCGAACTTACCGCGTCGACCGGATTTCCGCCCCGATAGTCGGCCTATCAGTCGACCTGATAGTCGCACGGAACGGAGAGAAGGACTCCCTGAGAAGCCTGAGAAACCGAAGACGAAGATGATCAAAAGGACGCGCATCAAGCCACGCCCGACACTCACACCCGACTTTGCAGCATCTGAGTCTGTATACTATCGAAAACCAGGTAATGAGTCTGTGGTTGGATCTGGCACATACGGGAAGGTCTTCAAAGGCGTGCACGTATATACTAAGGACATGGTCGCACTCAAAAAGATCCGGATGGAGGGCGAACGTGACGGAGTGAGTAGACAACGGTACAAATTCTGGTGTTTTGTGTATTGACAAGTTTTAGTTCCCGGTGACAGCCATCCGAGAGATCAAGCTACTGCAGTCTCTCAACCATGACAACATTGTCAAGCTGCAAGAAGTAATGGTAGAAAAGAATGATTGCTTCATGGTCTTCGAATACCTTTCTCACGATCTTACGGGCCTCCTTAGCCACCTCACATTCAGGCTCGAGGACGAACACAAAAAGGATTTAGCAAAGCAGCTCTTTGAAGGCCTCGACTACCTCCACAGACGAGGCGTCCTCCACCGAGACATCAAGGCCGCCAACATCCTAGTCAGCAATACGGGGCAGCTGAAGCTCGCCGATTTCGGCCTTGCCCGCTTCTACGCAAAGCGCAGCAAACTTGACTACACGAACCGCGTCATCACCATATGGTACCGCTCCCCCGAGCTGCTGCTCGGCGAGACGCAGTACGGCCCCGCAGTCGACATCTGGTCTGCTGCCTGCGTCCTTGTCGAGATCTTCACCAAGCATGCCATCTTCCCCGGTGATGGCGGCGAAATTAACCAGCTCGACAAGATCTACAATGTCCTCGGTACCCCCACAGTGCAAGAATGGCCTGGCATCACCGAAATGCAGTGGTTCGAGCTCTTGCGGCCGACGGAGCGCAAACAATCCACCTTCGAAGAGAAGTACAAGGAGCGCGTCACGCCAGCTGCTTTCGAGCTGCTCGCTGCTATGTTCGTGTTTGACCCTGCGCAGCGGCCTAGCGCTTCAGATGTGCTTTCGCACCCCTACTTCACAGTAGAGAAACCCGAAGCGAAGCGTGCTGAGGCGCTGAAGGGACTGGAAGGGGATTGGCACGAGTTCGAGTCCAAGGCGCTAAGGAAGGAGCGTGAGAAGCAAGACAAGGAGGCGCGGAGGGCGGCGAGGGAGGAGGTCCGAAAGGAGGGGGAGAAAAGGAGAGCGGAAGGGGTAATAGGTGGGGAGAGGGAGGCCAAGAGGGTGAAGAGCGGTGATGCGGAGATGTGAGCTGGTGCGAAGGATTTTGGAGCGTGTATGAAGGCGGTTCAATGGTGTATTACATTGTACGTGTTTGTGGGCGAGGAGTTCACTTAAATATAGAAGGGATATGATATCTTTGCACATGGTTTGCATACTAGCAACTTGGAGTCTTGAGCCTTGCCTTGCCCTCGCTGTGAGCGCTGCCCTTGGTCAAAGGGTCCAAGATTTCACCATACGTCATGCGGAGCCCGCAACCTCGACAAGCCCATCGCATCTAAGTCTTACAGAGCCACCATGAGTGCCGACATGGAAATGCTATGCGCAAAACGAAAAGTCACGCGCTACACGCAATATACATGACCACACCCCCCGCCATCGGCAGTGCATGGCGCGCTTGTTTATATGAAGGCGAGGCGAGGAAGGGTTTCAGTTTACCCACCGGTATTTTGGTCCCTGGTACCGAGCGTGGAGTGGTGCGGCTGCACGTCAGTTTGGCTAGAGCCGGGTGCGTGGGATCGAGGGTGGTTGTTTGGTGGAATTGAGTTGGGTTTTTGTAGGGAGGGCGTTGTGGTGTGGTGGTGGTTTGGGGCACAATGCGATGCGGGATAGTGGGCCGATTCGTGCGCGCGCGCGTGGAGCTGGAAAGGGCGTTGCGATGGCGGTTTGGGGCTGGAAGAGGGTGAGAGGGAAAGATGTGGGATATGACTGTGTTGTCTGGAAGATGGGTGGGGTGGATAGGTGGTTGTGTTACACTTGCTGGCTGGCTTGCTCCAGGGTATTCACACAGAAAGAAGGAGAGATTCGCACACTGTAAGCGAGGTTTCTGATATATTCATTATTGTGCGTGCAAAGTAGCAGACAGACAGTATGCTTCCATCTTGTCATATAATCATGCAATCAAATGTGGCTTGTCTTGCCGACAAAACAAAGTGTATCGTTTCTGTCGCGTTCACGGTACTGAGAGAGAAGCATGTGAAATCAAGGGGGGTCTTCTCGTATGATCATATTACAAGTCGGCGAATTGAGGGCTCAGAGTCATGTTATACTTTCGGTCAATGTTGACTTGTGGGTTAGTAGTGATTTCTTGGGACGTGGCTGTTAACGGCGCGGTATGGCGCAACTGAAGTGGGTCGAGATTTGACACGGCGCGGTACTCAACCGTCAGGAGCTGAGGCATGCTAAGCTTCTGGAAACCATCCACAAGATAGAATCGTCGCATACTATTCCTGGTGTACAAAGAAAAGTCGATATTGATGTCACGATCTTCGTAAGGCGTAAGGCTGCTTGAGATCAGCGTTCGCGACGGATTTGCCGCTTCCTTCGCCTTGCCGACACACGAGTATCAACGTCACCGTATTCATCTTCCTATGGATGTTAGCATGTCTTGCCTTGAACACGTGTTTGTGTAGCACTGACAGGCAGCCGCTGTCGATCTGTCATGGTGTGTGAGGCGGCTTCGGACAGGCTGACATTCGCCTGACACAGGCCTGCAGCCACAAGTAGAATAGTCAAAAGTCCGTGGTATTCCTCTGCCACCTATCGTTGGGCGGAGCCCAAGGCAGTCTTACAAGTGACTCCCCTCTTGGCACGTTTTCGGACTTGAGAATGGATCGGAGAAGTAAAGGGGCTATTTTAGGCAAGTGCAGATCTGAATGTGGAGGAGTTGAAGCGAGGTGGTGATGCAAAGGGCTTTGTCCGTGAAGATCTGGAGAGGTCGGAGACATGGATACGGCGGGTCGGGAAATACGATGGTGATTGTTGGGGGATGTGCTGTATGGGCGGACTTTAGGGTTGGGATGGTCATGCGCGGCGCGCGCGCAGTAACAGGTCCGAGATATGCGGTGTAGCAGCAGCGCTCCACGGACGATTGTTGGATACACCCTGCTGTTGCGTAGTAGGTGCTAGCAGGGTGATGGGGAGCGTAGGCAGTCGGCGAGTATGACGGCGGGTGAAGGTGAGGGTGCGTTGATGGAACCCTGCGGCAGCGCAGTGGTAAAGTGCCGGAGCGCCGCTCGTCTAGTCCGCTATCTACGTGCAGCGCCTTTGTAATCGTGTGCAACGCGATCGAATGCGACTGCTGCGAGCTGACTGCGACGTCGCCTCTGCCGATCCCCCAGAGCGAAGAAACGAGGTGATGGGTGCGCGGCTGAGGTGCAGTAGACGAAGACACGGTTTCAGAATGACACAAGGCTACGTACGCTGACTGCTCATCGCGTCTATATTGGACTAGATTAGGCCAGCAAAAGATAGAGGGCGCGCGTGGACTGGATAGACGACGCTATCGCAATCTTCATCTACGGTAGAGTGGCCGCGGGTTGATGGTGGCCGAGATGGAGCGCTGGCGGGGTGCGCGGTTGGCGAGGGCTCGATGGAGCAGTGCGCTATTCCTGGAAGGTCGGGCCTGCTGCAGGGATGAAAAATTGTACGTGCAGACTGCAACCAGCGAATGCAGGCAGCGTATTCGTCGGGCTGGCTCCAAGATGCCCGTGAGGCTCGCAGGCCGCGACTTTGGCCGTGAAGCCGTGTCACTGCACCTGCGGGACGCTGAGGAACAGCACGTCGACGTCGTCGTGAAGAACAGCGCCGGGCACGTTCGCATTCGCATGGCCCCAGGCGCTCCACCGAAGGAGCCGTCGCTCCAAAGAAGGGTCTGATGGAGATGGACATGGTCCAAACGGGTGCTCCATCCGGCTGTGGCGCTCCGTTCTCCACTGCTGCTAGCCGCATTGCGACGCTCAGGAAGCTCGTGATTCGGGAGAAATTGTGAGTGGACGCGCCCCTGAAGGAGCGGCAGGAGAGCGTCGAGAGCGGAATGGCGCACTGAGGCCGGCGAAGGGCCATAGCAACGGCGACTGGACAGTGCTGCGAGCCGTCTCCTGCGGTGAGGGCAAGCGTCGTGCCTGTGTGTTGCGGGTGCGTGTGTGTGTGTGTGTGTGTGTGTGTGTGTGTGTGTCTGTGTGGGTGCACGGCGAGCGACGAGCAGGCCTTGCGAGCGGCGCTGAAACCGACAGCAGAGGGCGGCGAGGGCCAGCCAATGGCGCCGATGGCACGAGTGTCACGAATGATGGCGCGCTGTAGAGTCGCAGTCGGAGGGGGCGCCAGCTCGGACTTTGACGTGTGTGTGCGTGTGTGCGTGTGTGCTGGAGGAGAGTTGGCCCGAGCGCGCTCGAGCGGCTTGGCATGCGCGCTGGCCTCAAATGGCGTCGAGGGCTTGCAGGGGCAGCCTCGCCTGTTCACTCTTGAAACCTCCAGGGGCCCTCATGGCCGCGTGCACGGTTTGCGGTTCGTCCGCAATATATCTGATATACCATACCCTTAAGGCCCCGGATAGTGCAGCAAACCTGGGCTTTTTCCCCCTCCACCATATACATTCCCTCCAGCAGCCGCCGGGAAGGCCCTCTGACACTTGTTGCACCGCTGCGTGCTCCTGCTACGACTTCGGTATCTGACAAGTCTCACGAAGCCGCCGACCTGCTTGTGCTCCCACCGCCACGCACTTCTCTTACACCTCTGACCATTGGTGCGTAGCCTATCAACGCCTTCGGTTTCACCCACTCCCCTCCCCCCCTCTGTCCATATAACCGCCCGCTCCCATTGCCGCTGAGCAGCCCTCTGACTTTTTTCCCTTCTCGCAGTACAGAAACGAAGCCATGGCCGACGTCGCTGTGTCGGCGCAGCTCCGGCAATGGTCTTTCCAAAAAGCCTACCACAACCCGCCCAGAGCGCTCTGACAGCTCCGCATCGTCCCCGGACCTGTCCTACAACGAGCCCGAGACCCTGCGGATAGATGCTGCTGCCGTGCATGCTGCCGCCACGAGCTTGGAATCGCAGGACGCCTCCACCTTCCAGGAGCGCTACCTCTCGTCCGAAGAAGACCTCTCGCCCATGGACGGCAACAGCTCCGACGACGACTACGATTCGGATGTGAGCATCCACGAAGCCGAGCCCAACTTCTTCAAGGCACGGACAATGTCAATCTCACGGTGGGACAAGGGCAAGAGCTGTGACATGGCCGTGACCGTCTCGTATGTGTCAGCCGGCCGGCCCAAGATGATCGAGCTTGCTACTTCGCCAGTCCGAGAAACGCCTCAGCGGTCGGCCTCGCTCGCCCAGCTGCCCATGACCGCCATCAACAAGCTCCGCCAGCAGGACCAGCAAGCCCGACGCTCGCTAATTGTCAAGTCTTCCTCAAATCGCTCCATTTCGCCTGCAATGAGCATAGAGCCCCGAAGGCCGTCGACGGGAAGTGGACCATCCATGCAGAGCAATAAGAGTGCGTTGCTTCTCTCCGACTCGAGATCGGGATCGTCGCTGCAGAGCGGCGATAGCACATCGCGGAGCTCTTCGCCTTCGGTGAGCGAAAAGTCGACCACCTCCACACGACCCGTCAGCGCTGCAGGCCTCCCACGATCATCACTCTACGTTGTCTCTAGTGCAAGAGACACCAACCCACTCGCACCTTTCCCGCCCCTCACTCCGCAGTCACCTGCTGGATCACATGCTTTCCTATCATCCGATCCTTACGAAAACTCAACCACAAATGCGGCATCTCCAATCATTAAGTCCGCACCGCACAAGCGTCTCCGCTCCATTTCAATGAAACTCTCTCTTGCTAAGATTGCCATCACCCCTTCCACGAAGAAGTGGGACTCGAGAGTGAACGGACGAGCAGGAAATATGCCACCTACACCATCCACACCATACACGCCAATGACACCACAAACCGCCCCGCTGCCCACCTCAACACCCATGAACAAGCTCCGCAGGAACTCGAGGATGCTGTCACGGCCGGGAACCGCGCGTGGTCCGTCTCCAGACATCCCCCCTGTGCCTGCTGTCACCAGCCCCTCACCACGCAAAGTGCCTGTGAAGAGAATGGTCGCACGCGGCGCTGACGAAAGGGAACCCATCCTCGAACTACCACCATGCCCTGACGAGGCGTCTCCCGCATCTGCCGTGAGCAGCATCAAGTCGCGCCGGATACGCAAGCGCAAGAGTCTCATGGACCTGCTCTAGACGACCAGTCTGGAATCTGCCCGTCTGGCCTGGCGCTCAGCAGCCTAGCATAGCATGAACTGACGTTGCGCAATTGCCGTTTCAGGCATCCAGCATTATGCACCGATTGTTTCGTTTCGTTTGCCACCCTCTACCGCATGAATCCCACTACATTGCCATGCAATGCGCATCCCGGTCTCCCTCGCTTGCAGGCCTAGTCCCTGCACCGGTGGTCGAGCTCAACCCACAACTACCCGTCTGTTTCTCTTCTACATTGTTTTCTGGCTTTCCGCTTCGAGGCGTTGTTTCTTTCTGGGAAGGCATGATATGCTTGCTTGCATTATGGGCACTGCATCGCTCGGCGTTCGTTAGGCGTTCAACTGGGCCGTATACGCGCGCACGGCCACGATACCCTCTAGGCGTTTATCCTGTTCTTCTTGTCATGTGTTGCTCGTACAAAAATTGGCGGTCGTCTTATCAACCCTATGTTGCATCTCGTATGCCCGTTCACATTCCCATCGCATACTTTCAGCATTGTTGTCTTATCTAATGATTGATTTGATCTGGTTGGTTGGTTATGATATCCATCCATCCATCCATCCCGGCACGGCCGTATTATTTAGTATTACTAGTATTATTGCTAGCTATGAACGCTGTGGCGCATATTCATCTATCCTCTACATTGTTCCGTCATGCTTCCACGTCGGTGAATGTGTGGTGTCCGTGGCGAGTGCGCGGCTTACGGTGCACCCTGGACCCTGGAGCAGATCAAGGTATTCAGCGTGTCTTGCCATGTTGCGTCTAAGGGGTGGGTTCAGACTGGAGATGCGTGCGTCATTGTTGACGATGGCTTTACTTTGGGACATAGGTCTTGCAGGATGCTAGCACAGTGTCTGATTGTCCCTGCGTTTTCGACCGCTTTGGTAACATAGCGGTTCTGCCATGCATGCATTGCTTGCATGCATTGAGCGCTATACTGTGCCGCGCAGCCGCTTGCGTGTGCCAGGACATGCACATCTCGAGCATCGCCACATGGCACCCTATACGATGCTCTCGTGAGATGCCTCCCTTGACATGATTCAATTCCTACATGACGTTGTGACGATCTCCCTATCTGACCTTCTCGTTCTTGAACGTCCCAGGTTCGCATGTTGCGCAAGAAGGATCCGGGACGCCTTTTTGTGGGGTCAGCAAGCGGAAGGCAAGCGAAAGACAGACAAGACCCAAGACAAAGGATTCGCGGCGGATTCTAGGTTCTGTTCGTGGGCGTGGGGCGTGTTTCGAAACAAGTTGCACGGATGGGAGCGAGCGATCGAGCGAGCTAAACTTGGATGGCTTATCGAATGCACGTAGTGTACCGTGCCAGATCGCGCTGAGCGGGACGGGATACCAGCCAAGTCATTTGCGCTGAACACGGTACGGGCGCGGTATGTAGGGCTCTGCGGATGGCGACGGCAAAGCAAAATTTGACCGGCGGGCAGAAGAAGTCTTCACTCCTCGTCTCCTCACCAGATAGATCAGCACATCAGTCGAGCATGGCATGGCATGGAGATGGAGGTGGAGATGGAGATGGATCTCCCGACCCATTTTCTGCCAGCCCGCTTTGCTCCACCGTCAAGGAGCTTCCTCGCTGCCAGCCCGCCCGCCCGCGTGTAAAGGAAAACGCGAAGAAACGATAGTGGGCCCGCACCGATTTCTAGCGCGCTGTCTGCCCGCGGCGTCGGGGAGCGCGAGCGTGGTAGAGTTTTTGCAGCGCGTGCGCTGTGGTACGAGGGCATCGCTTGTCAACGTGAAACGGAGGCGTCATTTGGATCCAGGTTAGCGGGGTGGTAGGTTTGCGTAGACAGGCGGGACGGCGAAGCCTGAGGGCGACGACGGTGATTGAATTCTCCGTTGCGAACGCGTGGGTGTTTCGTGGTGGGTAACTCTTACGGGGCATTTCATGATAAGCGGAAGGCGGGTCGAAGGGATGGGTGAACGCGAGAGCACGTGGTTGAGGGCCGATTAGACTGCGCAAGCCGTGCCAAGGGAGGCGGCCAGTCGCGGTATTCACATTTTCTAGATTTGTAGAATCGGCCCCAGATATCGAATGGAAGCACGCCCTCCTCTTTTGAATACAATGTTGCCAGTCAGATTACTTCTGCGAGCTCTGGTGCGGCTCTTGCATCGTGCAAAGCGTGGTGGGGTGAGCTCGACTTCCCCACAGTTTGACCAAGGCGGTACAAGGTGTTCGAGCAACCAAGTAGTCGATGCATCTTCTCCGCAGTTCAGTCCTCTCCGTCAAACCGGTCGACAATGACTATGGGCATGAGAACGAGCGCCTGCACCGTCCACGGACATGTTGGTTCGTCGGTTGTGTCTTACCGGCCCCGCATTCGCAATTGCCGGCGAGCGGAATCTCTTCCACACTGTATACATATATCCTACATCCACCTATACTGTCCTCTGAATAACGTGTCCGAAATCCACCTCTTCCATCTTCTCAAGATCTCCAAATTCCTAGACATCTCACATCCCAGCGATAATGGCATCACCAGACACTCTAATTCCCCGGAAGCTCTGGGAACACCCCAACCCGAAGTCCACAGACATGTACAAATTTATGCAGACCGCCAACCAAAACCATAACCTTAATATGAGTACGTATCGTGAATTATATGACTGGAGCGTCGGGCCCAACCGCACGCAGTTCTGGGATGAAATGTGGCGCGCCGCAGGCTTGATATACTCCGGCAACTACACGCAGGTCGTCGACACCACAGCGCCTATGGATACCATACCGCAGTGGTTCCGTGGCACCTATCTCAACTTCGCAGAGAATATCCTGTACTCTGCCGATCCTGCCGATCCCTCCAGGACCACCACCGTCAACAAAGAGGACGGGAAGATCGCCGTGACTGAGGTAAGAGAGGGCAACACGGAAGTCAGGCACATGAGCTGGGGCGAGGTCAGGCGGAAGGTCGGCGTGCTAAGCAATGCGCTGAGGAAGAGCGGGGTGCGCAAGGGAGACCGCGTCGCCGTGGTGGCGAGCACGAGCTTCGATACATTTATTTGCTTCATGGCGGTTGTGAGTCTGGGCGCCTTGTTCTCGAGCAGCAGTACGGATATGGGCACCAAAGGCATTCTGGAGAGACTGCTGCAAATTAGGCCGAAGTGGGTCTTTGTGGACGATTGGGCCGTGTATAATGGGAAGATGACGGACTTGAGACCGAAAATTGGAGAAATCGTCAATGGTGTGAAGGGGTTGGATGAGTTTGAGGGTGTGGTTGTGCAGCCGAGGTTTCCGGGAAGACCGGCAGATGTGGACGGGATACCAAAGACGATGACACTGAATGAGTTTGTGGGGAGGGCGGATGGGATTGAGAAGTTGGTATTTGAGAGGGTAGCGTTTAGGGATCCGATTTTGGTGGTCTATTCAAGTGGGACTACGGGAATGCCCAAGTGTATCGTGCACAGCGTCGGAGGGGTGCTGATAAGTATGGTCAAGGAAGAGAGGTTACACAAAGAGATGAGGCAGGACAGTGTGGTAATGTCATCACTTCCTAGGAATTCAAGATGAAGATGCTAACATCAACAGATGCTGCAATACACGACAGTAAGGCGCTTAATGCCAAAAAGCCGCGCACACAATTGCTGACGGAAATAGACGGGTTGGATAATGTACCTTGTGAGCATCCAATCGCTCCTCTCAGGCAGCCGCTCCATATTCTACGACGGCTCCCCCTTCACCCCCTCTCCCCAAGCATTCCTCTCAGTCCTCGAAACCCAGCGCGTCACCGACTTCGGCACCTCTCCACGCTTTCTTCACGAACTCCAAAAACAATCCCTAGTCCCTCGCAAACTCTTCGACCTGTCCGCTCTCCGCTCCGTCTGTACAACCGGCATGGTCCTCTCCGATGCGCTCTTTGAATGGTTCTACGACGTAGCATTTCCCAAGGAAGTTCATCTAAGGAACATCAGCGGCGGCACGGATCTGGCAGGCTGCTTCGGGATCATGAATCCTCTTGAGCCCGTCTACGTCGGCGGCTGCCAGGGCCCAACGCTGGGTACGAAAATGGAAGTCTACGATTCGCTCATCGAGTCTGGGCCGGGAAAACCGGTGCCCCACGGTGAGCCTGGAGAGCTTGTTGCCACGGCCTCGTTCCCTAATCAACCCGTTTTCTTTTGGGGCGATGAGACGGGCGAGAAATATCATGCTGCGTACTACGCGCGATTCCCGCATGTGTGGACGCATGGTGATTTCATCCAGTACCATCGTATTACAGGGCAAGTATTGTTTCTTGGAAGGGCGGATGGTGTGCTGAACCCGAGCGGAGTGCGATTCGGCTCGAGTGATATTTACTCGGTCATCGAGACTCATTTCCCGGAGGTGGTGGATAGCGTGTGTGTGGGGCAGAGGCGGCCGCAAGATAGCGATGAAAGTGTTGTGCTGTTTCTCAAGATGAAGGATGGAGAGAGCTTTACGGATGCGCTGGTGGAAAAAATAAAGTGGAAGATTGGGGAGGAGAGGAGTAAGAGACATATTCCTAGGTATGTGTTTCAGACGTGGGATATACCGGTAAGTCGATTTTGTTTATATTCGTGGGGTGAGTGGACCCTTGGGCTGATGGATTGTAGGCTACGGTGAATGGCAAGAAAGTTGAGTTGCCAATCAAGCAGATCGTGAGTGGGAAGACGATCAAGCCGAGTGGAACGCTGGCGAATCCGCAGAGCTTGCATTTCTATTATCAGTTTGCGAAGGTGGAGGATGTGCTGAAACAATCAAAGAAGGAGAAAGAGGGTAAAGTTAAGAGTAAATTGTAAAGCGTGTACAAACTATCTATCAAGATACAATATAGTAGATACAGAGGCTCTCTTATTAGATTAATAGAGGAAACTCAACATCTTGGCTGCGCAGAATCTGCTCCCGATCTAGTTCGCTGCTCTTCTCATCTGCAAGGCCCTTCGTTGGAAGAACTTTGAGCGTAACTGGCGTAGTTGGCGCAATCCTCGTGTTTGATTATATCATTGTCATACTACCTCGGGGCATTCTTCTTTAGACATACTAGCTTATAGTACAACATGATATCAAAGGGAGCGCTAGCGATGTCCTCACAGCTTGTGATTGACAGGCTTACCCTAGTAGGCAACAACTCAGCCCCCACGGGCCTTGCTCTCAGCCGCACACCCAGGACGTAGCGTCTTCCCACTCCACACATATTTGACTTCGTGGAATAGAAGACACAGTTGCAGCGATGTTTAGCTTACCACATTTTCCAGAAATCCGTAAAAAGAGAGCCTTCGATGACACAAAAGGTGATATCGTCCAATTACATGAGATCGGCAATGGCGTCACCAGGCGTACCGCGATCACGGAGGACATTGTGCGTAATTATATCACACAAAATTTTTCGAGCAAGGGGGAGCCTACTCATGCACATACTTCTGATTCTCTGAAGCTATTGTTCGTATTTTGCGTTGATCTGAGATCTGCAGGAACTGACTTCTGTGCACAGCCTTTCCGCACGGCAAAGCGACATAGAGAAACATCTGACCCCAATACCGATGTCAAAGGCTTTATTCGAAAAAATTGCACCATATGCACGAATTCCTTCTGATTATATTGACGTCCTTTCGCGGCCTATCGCAATGCATATTTTCGCGAAACCGCAAATCCCTGGCTCTGCCTCCGTATCCTCCAAATTTCCGGCGGCCAAAGAACACCTGAGTATGGGCTTCTTTCTCAAATATGCTACTATACTTACGGAACCAGGTTTCATAATCCGCTCAGCCGCGAAAGGGATCAATGGTCTCTGCTTTGGTGCCTCTTTCACATACCATTTCCCTACTCGCCACATGTACGCCTTCGTACACTACTACGAAAGCCCTCCCTACGTCGACATGCAATTGGCTACAGAGAATGAGGCTTTCCGCGAAACACCCTTCCTGATGCCTTTGTTCCTGCTGCAAGTTGATATGGAGCAGCGATACCAATTTACTACTTCGGCCCACAGCACGCTTTTCGCTCTCGAAGTCCAGGCCGGCATCAGGGATAGTCAGAAAAACCAATCTTTCATCGATTTCAGCGCTCTGTCGAAGAATATCAGCTTTTTCATTGGAAACCTGGCGCTTGTGACGTGGGCGTGTAAGACGATGAGGCGGCAGTTGGAGTTCATGGGCGAGGTTGCACAAAAGTATCATGAGCAGGCTTTGGCGAACGGTGTGGAAATTGAGGAAGCAGATCGGGTGAGGCTGCTACTTGAAAACAATCTGAAGGAGTTGGTATGTTTGAATGTTAGTATTGAGGAGCAGACGGAGTGTTTGTCTCAGCGTGCTCAAGCTCTGATACAGACTGTAAGTTACCATCAATGTCTATGGATGAGTGATAATTGACGCAAATGTATAGGTGTATAGCGGTATCGCCCAACGCGATGCAGCGCTCTCTCAAAACGCAGCTATGGCTGCTGCGAGAGACAGCACGATCATGCGCATCATCGCAGCCATTACTATGCTCTTCCTCCCAGCGACAACTGTAGCGGTAAGCTCCCTAGCCTTTCTTAGAACTTTGATCAGCTCTTATAATGTTGCTAGACGTTTTTCAGCACTTCGTTCTTCAACTTCCAAGTCGGTCGTCATGACCAAGTGTATTCTTGGTGGCTATGGCTCTACTGGGTCGTTACTGTGCTCCTCACAGTAGCTATCATGACGGCTACAATACTATGGTGGCGAAAGAAAGAAAGTGAAATGAGTACACGGCTTAGCAGCCCTACTGTTTCCAAACAGGTTGGAGTATCACTGGAGGGAACGCAACGGTTCACGTCACTTATTGCGGATTCCACTCTGCAAATGACTCCTATTGTTCGGGTTTCTGGAAGTTTTGCTTGTGACTGTTGACTTTACTATGGAGCGTTCAACGCTTAAAAGTCGCGTGGGATTTGCGTTCGAAGCTGTGAACGAACATGTCGCGTATGCTAGCTGGAGCGAATCACGGGGCGTCGGTAGATTATAGGTCTTCATCTTGTTCATCGCAAGAAGTAGCTGCTTCATGGCTGGTGTTGTCTAGGCCATGGCAAAATATAGGCCCTCAGGGGCTGGTGGAATTGCATTTATCGGTTGCGTGTATCTAGATCACTAGCTCACACTGTTTAGGCTGTCTTCAGGAAGTTGTAGGTTGCGACGACGAACATTTCTTAGAATGCTGCTGACCTGATGCCTCTTAAAAGCGAACGACGGTCTATAAAAATGGTGGAGTAAGCTCTCCAAGCTACGTCCATACGTTGCGCATAGCAGAATGCTGGTCGTTACAAATGCCTATATAAGATCTTGACAGTACTTGGTGGAGGAGGTCTCTATTTACGCTGCGCATATATCTATTCAGCTCATCGGTGTTGCGTGGAAGTACAATCATATTGGTATGAGAAATAAGCAAGTCCGCCAATAAGATCTACCCCAGATATTGAAGACAAGTTACAGGTACCGCAGGATCTTGCGGGCCGATAATGGTGAACATGGACCACTCAATGCTATACAGAGCAACCGTGTCATGCTAAAGATGATGGTAGTAACAACCAACAGCAGTCGTCTCATTAAAGGGTGTCACAAACTGGAAGAAGGCCACCCGACCAAGGAAATATTGGAATTTCATCTTAAAATGCATGTAAACAGGTGTGAAGACTAAATTTCGCACTCTTATCTCGGTCGGCTATCGCAAAGTCCGAAGTTGCAGCTCCCACCATCCATCACTCGTGAATCTCTGGATGGTTGTTGCAGAAGGGAACAAGCTCAGATGCCAGCATTCCCTGTGGCGGGTCACGGAAACTCCTTGTCACATTCATTTCGGCATTGGCCACTACATTTCCTCTTGTCAGCCAAGACTCTGATTTCTTAAACATCCCTAGTCTAACCATGTTTACAATTTACTGGGCAGTGGCAGTCCGAAAACGTCCTCTTGCCCTTATCCTCATTCAACCATGTATGGCAACAACCCCAGAACACACTGAGTCGGTTTGAAATCGAATTTGCGGGGCAGTCATAGTCGGAAGCGAAGTGCCAGGTGTCTTGCTTGAAGGGGTCGCCTAGCTTTCCCTTGAAGTTCCCTCCAGCACTTTGGCAGCAGAACCTGTTGATGTCAGTGAAAAATCGCGCATACGGAGATACTGAAGATCAACGAACTCGGTGATAGGAGGCAGACAGCCATTGATGTCGTCGGGCTCATCTGCAAAGTGGCACCGACAGGCAGAGATGGTGAAGATGAAGAAGCAGAGGAGATTGAGCCCAGAAATTAAGTTCATTCTGGATGTGAGAGGAGTTGTAGGTAAGGCTGAGCTAATGATATAAGATTGGGATAAAGAGGCGGTGATAGAGCTGCTGTTTGTACTAATAGTAGAGTACGTCACAGGGTAAAGAGGTGTAATGTACAAAAGGAAAGAGCGAACCGTGCGTCACACATCACACATTGATCGCTGATACATCATTAGGTAGCTTGATACGTATCTGCTGCTGAAATTTATATCTGTCTACAAACAGCCAAATATTGCCCAACATTAATCATGAGCTTGATATCATAGTTAATAAGTGACTTAGTGCAAATCCAGCTTGGTCTTCATCATGACTTGTGTGCACAGTAGCTATAGCACACCAACTCTGTCACGAAGTAAGAACGGTATTATCATACTTCCATTGGATATTCTATAAGTCTCATGATTGCAATGGAGCTGATTATAATCGGCTACATCCTTATGACTCCCAAATCGATCAAGAGATATCACCTCAATCGAGTACCCCTGATATTCTACGTGCCACTCATACTCCGATGATCCTAGAGTTATCTTCCAAACGAAAATAACATCAATGCTGATGATGCAAATGCTGATGTTCCGCTAGCCTACCTAGTACGTACAGCCATAGAGTCAAACCGAAGGCGATGCCACCCATAGCTTCATCTGTCACGCCATTGAATGGCACAGATACATGGAGATTTGAGTTGGCAGTGCTACTTGAATCAAATAGAGCGTTCAACTCGGAGGGACTAGAGGAATGCGAACCGCCAGTTGAACCTGCAGGGCCAGTCGATTCAGCATCATAGCTAGCCAAACCCGTTGTTACAGCTGAATTTGTCGGGATCGTTGCATCAGACTCAATAAGTACGTCAGATCTATAAGTCCAATGAAACGCATCAGTCCAGGGACACGTATTGGTGGTGTTAATAGTCAACGTCGAGTTGTCTGTCGTGGTGATTGCCTCGTTCAGGATCAACTTTGCCAGCAATAGGACGTAGATGATTAGTCCGACTATACTTGAACAGAAACAGATTCTAAATGGACGTTTCGAGTACTTCTGTTCCTTTTCGTTACGCTCTGGGCCAGTAGTGTGATGCGGTCGCTCAGCGTGACCAGCGTCCGCATTCATCAGCTTCGTGCTTTTCTTGTTGTCTTTTCGAATAATAGCACTAGAAGAAGTATCGACCTTACTAGTGTTCATATCGACCGATTCCGTGCTCTCAGTAATCACGATGTCGATGTATGGGCCGTCATTGGCGGGACAGTGTAGGATGAGTGGATTTCCGGTGTCAACTTCATGCACTTCCGTAGTTGTTTGAAGGGGAGATGAATATTCCGATGGTTCCTCTACTATTGTGTCATTGAAATTGACAGCAGATTCAGTAGATTTAATATCGACTATTCCGCGAATGTCTGCGGGCATCTTAGGAATATTAGCAGTGTCTGTGCCCTGTGTGCTGATATCGTCATCGGATGGCTCGATATTGTCACTCGTCAATGAGGTATGTCTCGCAGCAGGTTGCACGGGAGATACAGTATCGGCTCCTTCGTGAGCGTCTTTGAGCAGCTTGAGAGAACCAGCATTTTCACCGCCTGATGCATCGGAATCAATTTGATAAGGCTCGGCCTTGCTGAAATGACATAGCCTGAGATCGTTATCTTGCAATATCTCAACAAGATCAAGTGCTCCAGCACCCTTAGGATCTAGGACCTGATTATTCTTCTGGTCCGATACTTTATCATCCACCTCGGCTGGTTCGCTAGCATTTCTGTATTGGGGCATTACGACGACGGTCGATTCTAGGACTTGGGGGCATATATCATTATTCAAGACATATGGGCCCTTGCCTAGGTGTAGCAGGAGCGTAACTAATTGTGGGTCGTCTGAGGTTGGTACACCGCTGGAATCGATCAATGCGAATGAACAACTTGGCACAGATGAAAGCCATTTGTTCATTTCAGACTTAAGCTTCATCTCTAGTGACGGAAAATTGATCGTTGCGGACTTGTTTGGAAAGCAATCGTCTAGTTGAAGCTCGGAATTGGTGTCAACCTTTGGAGGCGAGATGTCACAAAGCTGGGGCATTTCTTCAATCACCTCTTCGTGGTCAAGCTTGCAACGCTTGCATACTTGATCAGTGATAGACTCAGTGTCCCACTTTACTTGGTTAGAGCTCTTCATGTTGAGCTTGCGCTGCACGCGAGTTAGTTTATTCAAGCTTGATATTTTCTGCACTTCCTCTAGGCTGCCGTCAGACTTTTCGCCTGCTGTCTGAGATTCAAGAATGCCGGAGGATCTGGGTTCATCTGCATCGGCAGTAAATTGGTTGGGTGTTTCATCATGGCTCAAGTCTTCATCAACTGACTCATTTGCTAACTCTCCAGTCTCTGATCGGGTAGGGACGTTGGGTGATGACACATCGCCCTCACTTAAATCGTCCAAAAAGGCGACTGTCTCACTAAATGAATGAACAAAGGAAGCAGAAATAAGTGTATGCTCCAATGATTCATGAATTGGAGGTGTATTCACAGCCACAGACTTAGCTGAACTTTCGTACAAAGGCTGCATAGTTTTGGTTGAGTGTTCATGGAGCATAAGTGCATCTGGAAGGTCATTGAGATGTTTCCCTAAGGTCTCCGAAGTAGGTGAGGCTTGTTGGAATCCAGTGTAGATCCACGAGTCTTCAAATTGACTTGAACCCGGACTGCTATTCTCAGAAGGGGGAGATACTGGCGGTATAGACGGACCCTCATCACTGTCGCCAGGAGCTGAGGCTGGGTATCTAATCTGAATTTCGCTAGTAAGCTCGGACATGGAAGAGTCTGAACACATAGACTGAGCCTCGATAAGCGAAATATCGGTTTCAGGAACGCTCAGCTTGTTGAAGGTAGCACGAGCCTCTTGTGGAGAACCAAGCTCATTCTCTACGAGGTCGTTCTTTGACTTAGAAGTAGCTAGGTATGTATACCTAGGTAAAGACTCCCTCGAAGCTTTCTCGGAACGGTCAAGAGGGCGTGAGGCATTGAATGAAGATTTGACGGTGACCTTCGAGACAAGTGGACCTCGAGCCGGTATCGGTATCTTGGAGACCGGACGAACTGTACGGCGATTCTCCACTTTAACGTCCATCGGCGCGTGGTCAATTCGAGTGGGTGTTGGGGAAATGGCCAGCTTCTTTTCGCCCATATCTTCATTCGACTTGGAGAAACCGGCAGCACGCTCTAGCTCATCCAAGGATGCCCATTTGATATGTAAAGTATTAGAGGCCTCACGAGTGCTGACATTGAAAACCTTCTTCCGATCGCGATGCGAGAGGCCCCGCTGTTCATTATCCTTGGTCTGGCTTGACGCACTAGTCGCCGGTTCTTTGCCCAATCCAGGAAAATGGAACGCATGTGTCAACCGCGCGCAGGTATGCTGTACGAGCCGATCTCCATCTTCCAATCCTGCAGACTCCAATTTCTTTCGAGTGTCCTCCAAAAGAGACCGTAACTCGAGCCTCTCTTCGGTGTTGAGGTCCCTGAGGAAACGGATAGGAATTGGAAGAATAGTATGAATCATACGACCGGTACATTTGAGAAAGTAGCACTGGTAGTACGGGGAGGCCATCAACTCCGGCAGTGTTTGATGCACAGCTGTGGTTGCGACCACCTCGCTTATCGGTTCGGGCATAGTAGACGTATCGCCCATGAGGGCGGAAGAGATGGTAGGAGTGGCTATTGTTGATGTGTACTTGGTCGAAGTTGAGGTGTCTCTTCTGGGGGTTGTGGTGGGAGGAAACGAAGGGCGAAGGGCGAAGGGCTTATATGGAGCGAGCAAGACGCGATGACACAACCAGGCAGCGAACTTCCCATTATGTCACCGGCAGTGAAAGCTGATAGCATACGGGCGCTTCTGTTTACACAAGCACATAGGAAAATGCTTAATCAGAGAAGAAGGAATGTTTTGCAGGCAGTGCATGAAGGTGGACACGCCCCGTGCATTCTCTATTGCTTGCGGAAAATCCGAACTATACTAAATCTTGAACGGAACACCACCACTAGCGCCACAAAGTATATTAAAAATCACATCTGCGTGATTGTCTCGTTCACGTTCACCGCAAAGGGGTCATCGCTCGCATCCGAGATGCGCACATGTTCGATGAGGTTTGCGATATAGGTCGCATTAGCGAGACTGTAAGTCTTTTCCACAAATTGAAGCATCATGTCGAAGCCGGCGGTGACACCAGAGGAGCTCCAGATGGGAGGCTCTGCAGAATCGTCTTCCACCCAGCGAGCCTTTGGGATCCAACTAGTATTCGGGCCATATGCAGTAATTGTTTTCTAGGCAGCCTTGTTCGTGGTCGCTTTCCTGCCGTCCATAATACCAGCCTTAGCCGAAACACCAGAGCCAGTGCAGATGTTCAGGACGTGCCTGCTTTTGGGTGCCGTCCTCGCGATGTAGTTCCAGACGGCCGTCATATTGGGGTTCCGCGCGCCAGGGCCGCCGGGAACGATGAGGACATCTAATTCAGGAGCGGATTCAAAAGTGTGGGTAGGTATGAGTGGAGGCCATACAGACGAGTTTTGGGGGTTCATGGTCACAGGCTGGGCCGAAACAGGGTCAAGCGTGTTGGAGAGGAGAAAGATTTCGGTGTGGTGCAATATTCCTATCAACTGTAACACTTCCAGTGGCCCGGTTATGTCCGTGGTATCGAAAGCCTGGAAAAGGATGATGCCATATTTTTGGGGAAGGGTACCGTTCAAAGCTGGATGATGTTAATGGTGAGCGTCCTAGATGCCTCGTTGACCTACAAGCAGAAGTTTGGCTGGCCAGCAGGATGAAAGTCGATGCACAAGTGCGTAGTTTCTGGATAATGCCCATGTTGATAGAGAGATGGACGTAAATGAAGAAAGTCTGTGAGAAGAAAATGGAGGATCGCGTCGGAGTAGCAAGAATTACGCCAGACCCTGTGTGTTCTTAAATACCGTGTGACCCTGCGCGAGTACTGAGAACACTGTTGAGCGCTCTAGCAAACCTTTGCGACAACTGCCTTCCTTCGTGACTTAAGGCCTACCTGGCTAATTTATTCATTGCGGGGCTGAACCGGACCTCGACATGTACCGTCCTACGTCCACCAGTCGTGTCGCCACTCTGCAATGCACGTTCCTTGGCACATTGCTTTTGCGTGACATGTCGAGAAGAGCGAAGGAAGCATGGCGATGCCCATGGCGTTCATGGCATGTTGATAGGAGATTTCAGGGAGAAATCACCGGAAGTGGGGACACATTTTATCAGAAGCGGCTTAGATCGAGGGAACACCGTTGGCTCCTGCAGCTACATCTTATAACATGCGCAAAGTGCCTCATTAAAATATATCTTGGTCAATTCGCTGTTTCATCAATAAGAAAGAAATTTTTGTAGCCTGTGGATATCGAACAAGTAGCATTGATGCCTACCGATCCGCGCACGCCGTGCTTCGATCTCTTTAAACACTGACAGACATGGAGAAGCATTGCACGCACGTATCGACCTTTGGCTGAGCGCCATGCACCCAGATCCGACCAGGCTGGAGCCAGAAATAATCGTGAACCTCGAAAATATTTCCGTATCGCGAAAGCAGAAGTCTTTTTCGCATAACGCATTGGTATGCCAGTCTGTTAAGATCGACTTACATAAAGACCTTAATACATTACGTTTAACAAGCATTTGTTGCATTACAATACCACGAGTCGAGAATCATAGGGAGCAACCTGATATACCGCTTGATCGCATTAGGATTCCGCAGCACAAGTTGAACCGAGTCAAGTGATGGAGCTACTGCTATAGAAGAGAAGGATTTTCAGGAGCGGATCTTAACCATTCATGTTAAAGCAGAGATTCCTATCTATACTTCCGAGATTTACAACTTCTGACTCCTACACACATTAACCCAGATACTGACTCGTCAGAGAGCAGCTTACTTCTTAGGCACGAAAGGCGGCGGACCCTTTGCACTAATTCCAGCCTCGAGATCCAGTTCCGGATCGCCCTTCTTCATGGCCGCCTGGTAAGCTGGCCGATCCGTCACCCTCTTCAACCACGCCAGGATCCCAGGGTACTCGGTTAAGTCAAGTGGCTCGAATTTGCGCATGGTGGTGAAGCACCACGTCGTCATGATGTCGGCAGCTGTGAACTCCTCACCTGCTAAATACTGGTTGGATGTGAGGCGATCATTCAAGTGGCCAACTGCTCTCTTCACACGCTCATCGTTGGCCTGGTAGCGAGGGTCTTCTAGGTCGGATACCAGCATTCGTGCCTGGAATCGGCGGAAAATGGTTGGCTGTAGGTTCCCGTTCGAGAAGTGAAGCCAGTATAGGTAGTCGGCATAATTGGGATGTGAGGGAAGGAGTGCGAGCCGTCCGTTCCCATATTTGTGGATGACGTAGTCGACGACTGCTCCGGATTCAGCGAGAAGTAGTGGGTTCTCTGGGTCGGATGTTGCGTCCTCTAGAAGGGGGGATGCGCCCATAGGGTGTTTCTCTTTCAATTCTGGCGGCGAGAAAAAGGGATTGCGCTGGTACAGCTTGATCTCGTATGGGATGCCGAGTTCCTCGAGGAGGAAGGGGACGCGCTCGCCTTGTCCGACTTGAAGGTGGTGGACTGTGAGCTTTGCCATGTTGGAGCGAACGTAGAGAGATGACAGACGATTGAAATGTTGGGAATCTGGATACTGTGCAAATGTCGATAGTCTAAATTATGATGTCGACGCAAGTTATTTTATATTCGAATATCACCATCCAATGACAAAGTCGTATATGGAATGCCGCGGCTTTCGAGGTGATGGGCCCGCTAGCTCCGATGGGCGCTCGGCAAACTGCTGCGGAGAACTCGGTCGGGATCTCGCTCTCCCGGTCCGGACAAAAAGTGATCCACACCATCTCTGTGACGTTCGCGCCTTGTCTATTCCGGACGATCGGCCGCCGCTAGAGACGAAATCATCTCTATGGAGTGGCTCACATGCACGGTCCCGTGCAATGCGGCGATAATTAGTGTTGCTACCTGTTGTGAAAGCTTCGAAAAGAGCGAATTCACCGAAAAGCGAGTTCACAAATTTCCATATGCAGATCGACGATAGGCGGCCTGTGGGTCACAGAATCAACCACGTCCGTTAAAATGGCAACCTTTGAGTCTACATATTCAAGACCAGTCTTAGTATCCTGTTCTAGTGATTGATGTTTCGGTTCTGGAAAGTCCCCGGCATTCTCCATCGAGTGCACTATTAGTTAACATACGTCTGACTAGACCGCTTTACCTTAAACTTATATTGCAGATCGATAAAGTAAAGTCTCGAAGTACACAGCTTGGTGTAGCACAATACAATCAACAATTCTAGGCGGTGTTCGTTGTCGGCTTTTTGGATTTAGACGTTTCCTACCGCATCCCCACACAGGTCCGTGTTTGGATTTCCCTGTCAAGTTATGGATCATCTCCTTCTATGCAAGAATTCATTTTAAAGCCATGACTCATGAAAGAGATAAAAGGGTCTAAGAATAGCCTTTCTTTGTGGAGAGGTTGCCGTGAGACATCATTGTGTATGCTCAGGGTATGAGAAAATGAAAGTCTTATAAGTTTATCTATTTATGAAAAATAGCTCAAACATTTAACCAATGCATCATGGTGTTGAAAGAGCGACTTGTCCGAGACCGTTTTACAGAAGCCATTGCTGCTGGAAGGCGAATGACCAAGGCAACATCAAATTATCTACGCGACATCAAAACACTTCTAATTATTCGTACTCCGCAATCTGGGTTCCAGATATGCACAAGGATCATCTCAAGTATTCTTGCACTTGCCGATTATCGACTGACTTATGCTGATGTGCTGAACCCCGACAAGGAGAGCGTAGAATGCAAAGTCATTCGGAATGATAGTGCATTGAGATGGGTGCATTATCATCGCAATAACGAGAATCTAGCGCTTGAAAACGCAATAAGAAGGGCTTACAAGCAGTGCATGAAAGAAAAGGTCCTCAATAGAGTTCAATCGCTTGGGGTGAAATTGACTATGCTGGAATGTGGATTTGGAATGAGCGCTTCAGACAACAGGATTAATTGGACCAGGAAAACCTTGGGACTATTGATGCATTATCGACTTCACATTTATCTCCGTTTAGACGGCTAAGACTAAACGAAATCCATCGTAGTTGATACGATACTGAAACTTTACTCAATGCAGTCATCGCTCAAAAGGCTTCTCCAAGGAATGAATTTCGGCAGCTGAGAGAAATCATGTATTCCGAGACAAGATACCTATTAGCAATCGCATTTACATGAAATTTTTGACTTCGTCACACATCGTCGACACTCGTATCCATGAAGCCTCCACCTTTCTGCTAACGATTCTCCTGATTCCTTGCCTATATTTGTGCAAATAACCATCCAGGTTCTATCAGTAAAGCGTGATTCATATTATCATGGATCTTCTCCAGTTCAGTTCTGTTCTATCCACCTCCTGAATATAGATTTCACCGATTTCCAAAATTTGGCTTGTTGTAGCTATTTAAATAGGTACCTCGTATGTTTTTGAAAATAAAGTTTGTAAACTAACCAACAATACTTACTTACCACTCTGATATATCGATACTTGGAACCCTTAGCTTTTTGTACTCGAAAACATTACCATGACGTTCAAACTATTGATCAGACCTATGAAATTCGAGATTCTGACAAAACTCTTAAGTAATCAACTTTACATGTAGTCTACAACATACACCCATGAATGAAGTTTCCCCCACGATTCGCACAACTCTAGTCCCTAAAACAATGCCCGCCCGAAAGCTCTCCAGGAGAATGGCTTTCCATCATCCTGCTTGTTCATGTCCACCCCACCATCAACCAATTGTAATTTTACCGTATTAAGCTGTTCCTCGTTTAGAATCCTAGCTTCAGCACAGGCACGATAATACATGCGAATCTCTTTCTCGTAGACCTCGATCCCCTGCTTGCATACTTGGAGCTTGATCTTTAAGAAGCGGTTCGCATAGATAATGTTCCAAGTCGAGTTGCCATCCTCAAGATTGGGTTTTAACACATCCCCATATCTAGACATGAAGCCCCGCCCCAATTCTCCCGTTGCTGTGAGAGCCTTTGATGCTTCCTCACCGGACGCTTTTTCAGGGTATTTGAGCTGTTGTTTTAACATCTTGTTGTGTGGGACCATCGCTCTAAGTGCGATCTTCAAGTCGTTCATCGCGGAACTCAAGCGTTCCTCGAGCCTTTCGACCTGTCGCCTCTCCTCTTCTCTTTTGAGAACCTCATTGAATCCCTTGCTAAATTCGAGTGTCATTGGGTTTGGTTGACTTTTCGTTGGTAGAGTTTTCTGAGGAAGAGATCTGGGCTGCACCAACTGATGATATATATATATATATATCTTGAATGCGGATGGCGGACTATGATGTCCTAAAACAATGACATTGGCTTTCTAAAAGGAAACAAAGGTAAGGTATTCCTCGAAGCGTTGCCGAAAGTAGAGAAAGAAGAAAAGGGGATCAAAGAAACTGGTCCTAATTTGTAGATGCGTGGGTTAATGCCCTTTGTGCAAGATTCGACCATACACCACTTATCACACAATGATAATCATCAAACTCAACCTTAAGAAGCACAGCACACTGACATCGGAGGTCCCTCAAAAATGAAAATGCATGCAGTAGATATGAAATTTGCTATACACATTAACAGCCTTAAGAACCTTGATTGACAACATTAAGTCTTGTACCTGGGTAGTGCTCGTTGCGATTTGGCTTCGTAGCGTATTCCACCGACCGAAAAGCGTGGCTTATCCCTCCGTGATACGCAACATACTCATAGCTCGGTTGTGTAGATCCCATCGATAAAGAAGCATAGATTCTAGATGATGAGCCATCACGCCTGTGCCGCGAGGTCTATATTTGACTATCTGACACCAGGACATCTTGGTGGCCGACTTTACAATCGAGGATATATTGTAAGAATTAGACAAGCGTTAAGGGATATGAAAAATTCGCATGATAAATAATGCGAATAATGCTGATGAATTACTGGATTACACATTACACACTCCATGGCCTCTAACCTCTATCTATATTCGTAAAGCTAGTAAATGAGTTACCTCTCCACTACGACTTGCTTTATTTATAATTGCCCGAGTAACACTACTGACTTACCTCAATGACCCTCCAATACACACTTATATAACGACTCCATCCAACACGCTAGCCCAATACGTAAAAACACGCGCCATCCCCAGCACCCATCCTCTGTAAATCTCATACAAACAAGTCTTTTCACAGCCCAATTGTATAGCTTTACTCGTCGTGCTTCTTTCGCCTCTAGATGAATATACCAAACGCCCTATTGTCTGCATATCTAGAGCGTATACCTGATGTCTTAACAAGCCATTTTTAGTGAGACAGTAGAAAACTCACTCGCGTCTACTTGCCCACCAATAAGCATCTGCTCGCATTTTAGAATACCACGCAGGAAGAGAGGCAAGGTAACGATATATGGCCCTCTCATGGAAGCATCGGTTAGCTCGGAGTACACTTATTAGATCAAGCGGGAGAAGTCGACGTCGTGTTATTCAATGTCGACGACGGCACGACACCACCCACCGACCACAGCCAAAAAGGAAAAAAATAAAGCATCATACGCTGATTGGCTCAATTCTTTGGGATACTTTCTAACGTCCATGCATCCTACATACCACCCTACTCCATCAAAAACCGCCACAACCCGTCTCCTTCAACATAATCCCCCCAAATAACATTGACTAGCCACAGATCCCTCCTTAACCCGCCTAGCAACCGACTCGTTTCCCCCCCCTAGCAGGATAAATCCTCTGCCACTCGCGCCAAATACTCCATGCCTCCTCGCACCAGCTCCTAAAACTCACCGCCTCGATGATAGTTGGTGTCACGATCTCCTTACCCGTGAAACTACCCCACGTCACAGGATTGACCGCCTCCTCGTTGCTCGCTTCGAAATCGCCAGCTGCATTTCCTGCGAAGTAGGTTATCTGGTCGTGCGCTTTGAGCCGCGGCTCGAGCGCTATCCAGTCGGCAGAGGGCAGGAAGAACTCGACAAAGGGCTTCTGGAAGACGAGGCCATTCTTGGGACCCCAACCGAAGACGGGATCGGTCGACTTGACGCCGTTGACGGCCGGTTGCGAGGCGACTGTCCACCAGCCTTTTGCGTTGAGCCCGAGGAGCTCCTTGCTGATGGTGCTTGTTTCCGGGCTGAGGCCCTGCTCGCTCCAGGGTATGGCTTCGAGGTCACCTTCGATGTGCCTCCTGAAGAGCTTTGAGATGTCGTCACGGTCGACGGGGTGGCCCCAAAGCTTGAGCGCTTGCGGAGTGCTAACGTGCAGCGTTGGGCCGTAACCGTCGATTTCGCCGAAAGCGGGCGAGCGGGCGTCACCCCAGCGGCCGTTGGGGAAGTCGTCCCATGTTGCTTCTCGGCCTAGGGAACCCTCGCCTTCTGAAATGGCGAGGGTGTTCGCGCGGGTGTTGATTGGACCTTTTGGTACGCCGGCCTCGTCTTCGGGCGCTTCATAGGAGACGTTGCTAGATTTCGAGTGGGAGGGCTTCGATATGATTACGCGGTTGCGTGGCCCAGAATTCACTGAAGACAGACGCCTCCGCTCCTTGTTACGCTGCGCGCCTTCTGGTGGAGTAAAGTCGCTACCTGGGGTAAGCTCGATTGCATCGTCATCGTCCTCTACCAATGGCTGCGGAATTAGGTTGCAATTTTCCAGTATATGTGAGACTGCCTTCTCCAAATTCAAAGTGTAGAAATGGAAACCTCGTCTCCCGGGGCTGGGTCGCCCCTTTAGATGGTCCACCACCTCGCTTAAGATCTTGATACCAACCTGCTTGACCAGCTCGTCGTCGCCTTTCACGGCATCCAACCGAGCCACAATATCCGCAGGAATCTTTGCATGCGAAAGCTTGGAGACACGGTTCAGAATTTGGTAAGATTGTATGGGTAGGAGGCCGGGGATGATAGGTATAGTCTTGAACGCGCCGCTTTCGTGTTCTCTGAGCATGGACTCAAATTTGTCGTACGCCTCGACATCGAAGAACAGCTGTGTCATCAGGAAATCTGCACCTGCTTGCGTCTTCTCGACGAGATACGGAAGGTCGAAGTTCGGGTCCTGCGCCTCCGGATGACTTTGGTCAGAGTGGCCCTCAGGATACGCAGCGACGCCTATACAGAAGTAGTCGCCGTACTGCTTGCGTATGTACTTGACCAAGTCGGTCGCCCACGTGAAGTCTTTATTTGAATCATCCTCAGGCAGCTGTCCCTCCTCCCTGTATTCCTCGCTCCGTGGTGCATCGCCCCGCAGCGCCAGGATATTGCGTATCCCCAATACCTTTGCCTGCTCGAGCGCGTCGTCGACGAGAGCTCTGCTCATGTTCGTGCAGGTCAGGTGCAGACACGTCGTGAGCCCCAGCTGGCGCTGGCATATTTCTGCGAGTTCGAGCGATTTCGTGGCCGTCGAGCCGCCGGCGCCCCAGGTCACGTTCACGAAGAGCGGGCGCAGGGCCTGAGACATGCGTTCTAAGCGGGATTGGAGGTTCGCGAAGCCCTGCACCGTCGTCAATGTCTCATTCTTGACGCTCGCGCATGGAGGGGTAGACAGACCATGGACGTCTTCGGCGGGAAGAACTCCAGCGAGAAGTAGTTTGCGCCATCGGGCAGAGCATTGATCTTATCCGTGATCTTCTCCATGTAGGTGGGAAGGGACAGACGTGCTGGGTGGTGGTGGTCGTGGAGTCATTGCGCGGTGATGCACTTTTGTGAATGATTGCCGTGCAAGAAAGCCCCGATGGCGGACATGTGGGGCAGCGATGTGTGGCTTGTGCTGCCCCATTGAGATAGGTAATCCCGGCGCCGATCGCTAGAGACGAGCAAGCACGCAAGCGTGCTAAAGAGACTCACTTGTTTCATGATTCCTTCGTGGACTCTGCCGTTGTCGCAGGACGGGACGAATGCCGAGCGTGCATGTCAGGTCAGTGTGCCGCCGAGATGGAATAAGTCGCAGCCTACGTGTCCGAGAAAGCTATAGATGTGGGCTCCGATGTCAAATTGGGTCATTCCTCAGCGTCCGAGGACATCGGCACGTCACGTTCCAGACGACAATACAAGTACAGGATAAAACCATGCGGACATGGAAGAGAGGTACAGTACGCAAGATGGTACAACATGAGTAACGGATGTCCAAAGTGAATGTCCGCGCCTTGTTGGTCGCACCGCATTCGGCTCCCCAACTTGCAGCTGCCTTTGAAAGACTGTTCTTTACCGTGGCTTTCTTGAATCTATGTTCTCGTACCCTACCACGCGTGGCCATTCTACCCTTCGCTCTATCGTCTCAATAAGAAAACACTTGGCGCGACCATGGCACTTCCCCCTCGCATCGACGTCCATGCCCACTTCCTCCCTCCGTTCTACAAGGACGCCCTCGTAGCCAACGGCCACGCCAAAGTCGACGGCATGCCAAGTATCCCACCCTGGTCCCTCGAAGCCCACCTCCAGATCATGCAATCCGCCAACATCAAGAAGAGCATCCTATCCATCTCCTCGCCAGGCACTAACCTACATCCCAACGCCCCACCCTCCGCTACTAAGGAGCTCACACGGAGATGCAACGCCTACGCCGCGGACCTGAAGAAGAAATACCCCAATAAGTTTGGATCATGGGCATCCTTGCCGCTCCCGGACGTCGATGCGGCGCTGGAAGAGATTGACAGAGCGGTACAAGAAGGTTGCGATGGATTCGGCTTATTGACGAATTACCACGGGCAGTACATTGGCGACGACACGTTCGACCCGGTCTTCGCGCGCCTCAATGAACTTGGTGCAACGGTCTTCTTACACCCTACAGCGCCGTGTATACAGTGTGGCGACGCAGGGAAACCGACCAAGGCGCTGCCCTTCGGCTCTGGATACCCGATTCCCATGTTTGAATTCTTATTCGACTCTGCACGCGCTGTGATACATCTGTTTTACTCCGGGACGATCGATCGATGTTCTAATGTCACCTTTGTCTTACCGCACGCTGGGGGCGTGCTGCCGCCGCTTATCGCGCGCTTCACTGCTTTTGGCGCCTTGGTCCCAGGTTGCCAGAAACTGGATCCGGCGCAGATACGGAAGCAACTCACGGAGCAATTCTATTTCGATTTAGCGGGAACGGTGTTTGATGAAGGTAAGAGTGGTTCGGGCCAGCTGAAGGGTTTGGTGGAGGGGTTTGATGTTTCCTACCGAAACTTGTTGTGTGGGAGCGATTTTCCCTTCACTTCCCATGCGTCTGCTATGACACTTGCGAATCAGATGAAGGATCAGCTAGATCATCTATTCAATGATGAACAGAGGGAAGCAATCTACGAGAAGAACGCAGACAAATTGCTGGGCATGAAGCTCAAGAACTGAGCCTACCAGCTGGGCGAAAGATAGGGATCAAACGAGTAATGATACGAATACAACATCTGATATTACTGGTGCGGAAGCTATATGTACTTATAGGGGTTCAGGATACCGTTCTACGCGACTTAGTGCTCGGATCAATAAAGACAAAGGCGATGACATACCGGATCATACAAATTCTTGATCTGCTTCATCAGCTTGATCATAGTCTCACTTCTACTATAGCCGATATACGGCTTCTTAGTAACACCTAAACCATGTTCTGCGCTGATGCTGCCATTCCTCTTCGCCGTCCACTCGTATACATAAGGCTCGAGCGCTTTCTCTACTGTTTTGTCGAATCGCCGAACGGGTATATTCAGGTGGAGGTTAGCATCTCCCATATGACCGTATCCTACAACATCCACAACGGGGTGGGAGGCATCATCTCCAAGGAGGCCAGCTTGCGTCATACGATCACGTACGTCGTTCACTAGATCATACATTTGAGCGATGGGTAGCGACAGATCGTACTTGTAGACGCCTCCCCAGTGACCTAAGCATTCGGTGATGCCTTCTCTACACGACCAGAGCTCAGCAACCTGCGTTTGGTCCTGGGCTAGAACGCCATCGGAGACGATACCAGCTTCCATGACGTGTTCGAGAAAGTTTTGTAGTTTCTACGCAATTAGCACCGAATGCGTTGCGAGAGATTGCTACATACCTCACTGTCGTGGTCACTGTTTGAGCCGCTCGTTTCTACTAGACAAAAGAAAGGGTGTTCGCCTTCTAGTGGCAGCTTCTTGCCCGTTACCTTTTGTAGGATCTTCTGCGTACGGCCGTCCATCATCTCAAAGGCGGATAGAATCTCAGAAAGCTGTCCCTTAGCTGCGCGGAACGCCCTCTGTGCATGCTCATAGCTCTCGAGGCCAAAGTAAGCAACGTTCACAGCAGGCGAGCGCTGAGGGCACTGAATAGAGACGCCAGTGATGATGCCAATGGTGCCCTCTGAACCGATGAAGAGCTGCTTCAAGTCGTAGCCTGTATTGTTCTTCCTCAGTACTGAGAGATCGTCGATGACGGTTCCGTCCGGCAATACAGCTTCGATGCCTAATACACTGCCATGAAGACTGCCATATCGGAGTAGACGGAGACCACCCGCGTTGGTGGAGACATTGCCGCCAATTTGGCATGAACCTTTTGCGCCGAGATCGAGAGGGAAGATGTGTTGCTTCTCAGCCAAGAAGTTGTCGGCGACTTCTAGAATGACACCGGCATCTGCAACAAGGATACCCGAAACCTCATCAAATGACCTAATGTTATTCAATTTCTGCATGTTGATGACAATCTCGTCAAAGACTGGGACGGAGCCACCGACGAGGCCGGTATTACCGCCTTGGGGAACTACAGCCAGCATGTTTTGGTTGCAGTACTTTAGGATATCGCTCACTTCTTCGGTCGTTGAAGGTTTGAGCACAAGTTTAGCGTGGCCACGGAATTTGCGCATCCAGTCGCTGTTATACGGTTCAATGTCTGCAGATGCATCTTTGGTCAGTCCATCTAGCACAGCAGACTCAGAGCCTAGCATCTCTTGGAAGTATTGCACATGCTTCTGCGAGAGTTTGGCGAACTTTGGCTCCCGTTGAATGTGAGGATACCTTGGTATGTTAGATATAGTCTGGGTTATGTCGGGAATGTATCGACGCACGATTCAGAAGTATATTTGATAGTTTTCGCAGGAGCCGGACCATCTTTGACGGTCCCTTTGGAATCAGGCTGGTGCGGTTCGGAGGTTGCTGAGGTATTCCCCGTCCATCTGACCTGTGGAGCTGGTCTCATATGCTTAACGCATGGTGAAGGTCGCAACGACAACGCTGCACGCCGTAACGAAGTAGCGACACGTGAAGAGGCTGCCATCGAGGACAATTGCAAGAAAATGTGAAGAGTGGGGGGAATGCCCCCAGGTCGCGGACATAAATTCATCAAGTATGACCTAATACGACAGGGCTGGCACGGGCCTGTGCTTGGCACTCTAGGTGGAAGCGACGACGCGGAAGCTCTCGCAGCTCCGACTGTGTTATACAATCCCACCGCTGCACCTCTCGCACAACCTCTCCGCTATTCTGCCCTGGACCGCCATTTGTTTCCATTCTATTGAGCTCTACGAACCTTTTCCTTGCCCACCACCATGGCTTCGGGCTACGATCGCGCGCTCTCAGGTAACCTTCCGCTTGTAGATGGCAAGCGGGAGCTACTAGCTAACCGCTGAGCAGTCTTCAGTCCCGACGGACATGTTTTCCAGGTTGAGTATGCACTAGAGGCTGTGAAGCGAGGTATGCCGAGGATGATTGTTCCTATGCTATGAACGCAGTAATAATGCTAGACAGGTACATGCGCTGTAGGCGTGAAGGGCAAAGACATCGTCGTGCTGGGATGTGAGAAGAGGTCGGCAATGAAGTTGCAGGATACACGGATTACGCCCTCGAAGATCTGCCTCGTTGATACCCACGTTGCCCTTGCTTTCGCAGGACTTAATGCCGACGCCCGCATTCTCGTCGACAAGGCTCGCTTAGAGGCACAATCACATCGCTTGACGGTTGAGGATCCCGTGTCAATAGAGTACATCACCAAATATGTGGCCGGTGTGCAGCAGCGGTACACGCAGAGTGGTGGTGTGCGCCCATTCGGCATCAGTACGCTGATTGTTGGGTTTGATCCTAACGATAAGACACCGCGGCTGTACCAGACGGAGCCCTCGGGCATCTATTCAGCATGGTTAGTTGACATATGGCTCTAATGGAACGTAAGACATGGTGGGGTTAATTCTGCGTAGGAAAGCGAACGCCATCGGTCGCTCAAGCAAGACGGTGCGCGAATTCCTCGAGCGAAACCATAAGAACGATCTAGATCGCGAAGAGACCATCAAGCTGACGGTCAAGTCGTTGCTTGAGGTAGTGCAGACGGGTGCGAAGAATATCGAAATTGCCGTTATGGCGCCAGGCAAGCCGCTCGAGATGCTACCCGTGGAGGACATTGAGAAGTACGTGGAGAATATTAATACAGAGAAGCAGGAGGAAGCTGCAAACAGAAGGCCTGGCCGTGGCACGGGTACCTCGGCTATTCCCACTCGACCTGCGGAGGGCTCAGGGTCGGGAGCATAGAGATGACGAGCGAGTATGATGAGCAAACATGAATGGGCGCATGAACTAGCATTGGCGTCTGGTAGACTTCCCAGATCGTATACGACAGATACGACCTGCTAGTGCTTCAAAATGGCATATCTAGCACATGAAAACCTCTCTCCCACCTCGCCCATCCCTTCGTGGGGGCAAATCTAATGCTTTGCATGTGTGTACGGCCTTGATAACACAGAGGACTAGGATGCCTAACTCGACGATATGGAGTGTTGGAGGTTGCTAGGCAGGGAAGTCTGAGTCGGTACGCACAGTGTGTGCTTGCCACTTTTTTGGCAATTCGTCTCTGCTTTTATCCCAGCCGGTCGGCGGCATCCTTGACGTTGAATATTGACCTCTCCTCCTCGACGCGTACACGTTCGTCTTTGAGCATCCTGCCGCAAGTTAGTTCTGTGCATGTTTGTTCATGACCTACCCACCTTGCATCTTTCCGCACGTCTTCACCCTCAACTTGGAGCGATGCCTTGGGGGTCAAGGCGTCGAGCACAAAGTGGTTGTCGCAGTGCGGGCAGTATTCATCGCTTCTTCTGTTAGCATGTTATGCCCATTGACTTTCATGACGTTGGCACCTTTCTTCAAACTCGCGGGCGTCCTTGCGGAAGGCCTTTTTACACTTTTTGCAGACAAAGGTCATTTCGAAGCTCTGCGCGAGCTCATGGTCGGCCGTCTCGTGGTGGCACTCGGCGCAGTCGAACCACTTGCGGCCTATACGCGTCACTATGCATCTGCACAACAAATTTTCGCGTGCACTCACAGCAGGGCGCGCGGATGGCGACTTGGGCGTTGAGGACGTGCTTGCTGCGGACATCAGCGGAGGTCATTCGTAGCGGGGTCTTGCATACCACATGTTCTCCAAAGTGCGCCGCGCAGAGGGCTCACGCTACGATTGCTGCAAACAGTTCGGCGTCTTGCAATAATCGATTGCCGGTTGTGTTAGTACTTGGTGCCTGGCTTGTCTGTGGGTGTTATGGGGAAACTGCCTGAAACGGCTGCCCAAACTAAACTGTGCTCCCTGCCTGCTGTCATCGCCATTCCTAGACCCACGGATCCACGCCTGCACGAACTTTGACGGCCCCTCGCCCCTCGGCCGCCCATACGACCCGCTCGCTACACACGTACTCGTCGGATACCGCTTCCATTGTGGCCGGTGAAGGGCCGCATGAATCTCCCCCGCGCAAGGGCCCCTACATTTCCCAAGAACACAGTCAGCGCTCAATGGGAAGAAGTCCTCGGCAGTCGATGAGCATCCATAAGTCAGAACCCGGCGCTGGTTGACGAGGAGCGTTATGGAACGCTCCACCGAGGAAAACACAGATGGCTCGTCCATCGTGAGTAGTGCTCTGATTCGAAGCACACCTGCATGACCTGACAGTGAACAGAAACCCGTTTCCTCTCTCCGCAGCCATTTCGAGAGCATGCTGAATGCGAACAAATCCCCAGCACCCGCAACCCCCCGACAGCCATCGCCTGCCGCAGCCGAGCGGTTGGCCATAGTCGAGGACAACAGGAGGAATGGGCGCATGTCGCTGGACATCGCGCGGGACAACGGCGGGCGTAATTCGACGTCCAACTTGGCCGACTGCAGCGGGACGGGTCCTGCCACGCCGCGGGGAAGGAGCATACGAGCGCCGTGGAGCGTACCCAAGTCGCGTCCGTCATCTATGGTCGCCTTCTCGCCGCCGAGATCGCCCACGAGGTCACCTCCCAGGGTGACGGTCCAGTCGCCTGCATCACCTCCTCCCAAGTCCTTGGAACCGCAGATCCACTCGCCGCTCCCTTCACGAAACCATTCGCATTCTGCGCTAGAATCTCACCCTCAGAGCCAGTCGACTTCAAACGGCACAAAACCCTTCAAGATACCTAGCCGGACCACTACCCCCGTGCTGGAGTCGAAACTAGTCCTCCCTTCGAGCCAAGCAGCCAGTCCCTCCGTGGACCCGCGCAAGAGTGGCATGTTGGATCGCCATAGTGTCTCTACGCCGCCAGTTCCGCCTCCTGTCAATCGCGCCGGCAAGCCCAAGATACTTAGCAACAAGTCGCATTCGGTGGATCCCCCCGCAAGAACAACACTCGCCCCAGAACATGATGCAGAAAGAGGAAGAGAGAGGGTATCGCCGTTTAGCACACCGCCTAGCAGTAGTGGAGGAGAATTGTCGCCTACAAAGGAACACAGTCCTCTAAAGCGCGTAGGCACTACACCTAGAGACGGATATTTTCCTCCACCTCCTGTACATCACTCGGTAGCTGAGAAGCTACCATCGTCGGACCCGCGAGCGATGTTCGGCACCCAGCCTTCGAAACCTCCCCCAATAGCGCGGCATCAGACCATGAGTGATTTTTCAGAAGACCGTCCAGCTCTACCAGCGCGAAGAGAAAGAGACAACGTGGATCTGCGCAAAAGCATGGTGATACAGAGACCGGCACCTCCCGAACCACCAGTGCGCCGCTCTATGGACACATTCCGCCCATCTGCTATGGTGACCGAGACGAACAACAAATTCATGCCACCACCAAGGAGAACCCAGACGGCGACCATGCTTCCGACAGCTTCTGCAGAGCCACGCAAATCTCTCGAGCCTCCCAGACCACCCCCACCACGAAACTCTGGAGAGTTTAGACGCCCGAATCCAGCCTCCACTCAATTGTCCAAGCCGTATACTTACGATTCCGACGATACCGATACTGCGAATGAAAAGCCAGGCACTGCTTTGACTGACTATCCGGACTCGTCACAAGCGAATCGTAGACCACCAGTGTTTGATGAAGGCACTGCACTCATACCCACTGGCTACGAGACCAAACTTTTTGCCATCTGCGGGGAATACGTATGCACGACCGGTTACGTGACAAATGTCTGGAATGTGCTAAATGGTAGGCTTTTGATGAGTCTCAGCCATGGAGATACGGTCAAAGCTACTGCCGTAGCATTCAGGCCAGCAAAGGACGTGGAAGATGAAGGCAAACGTTTATGGCTCGGTATGAACACTGGCGAGATGCACGAAATCGATATCCCAACGCAGAGCGTTGTGTGTACCAAAACTACCGCACATAAGGGCGCACCTGTGATGAAGATATTTCGCTACGCGTCCGAGATGTGGTCGTTGGACGACGAAGGAAAACTCCACATATGGCCACCGGACGAGACTGGATCGCCCACTCTCCAGCAAACTCCCTGCGCGTTCCGCGTCCCTCGCGGTCATACTTTTTCAATGATATCTGGGTCTCAACTTTGGATAGCCTATACCAAAGAGCTTCGCGTTTACAAAAGGACGGGCGATGCCAACTACTTTCAAGAGTTGACAGACAGAGGGTTGTCGCAATTAAATGTAGGCGACGTCACATCGGGCGCCATCTTGAGCAGCCAGCCTGACTGTGTATATTTCGGACACAACGATGGAAAGATCACGATTTACGCCAAGAAGGGCTTCGAGTGTCTAGGTGTGGTGAATGTGAGCTTGTACAAAATCAGCTCGTTAGTTGGTGTTGGAGACCACCTGTGGGCCGGTTACAGCACAGGCATGATTTATGTGTATGACATAAGTGGTACGCCATGGAAAGTACTGAAAGACTGGAAAGCACATGACAAGGTCATATTTGGGATCTTGGCAGACAGAACAAGTATCTGGAAATTGGACCGTTTGCAAGTGGCGACTCTAGGCACAGACAATTTGCTGCGAATTTGGGATGGCATGTTGAAACACGACTGGCAAGGTAAATGACTGCCTACCCAAATTCCAAAAGGCAAGCTGACAAGTCCAGAAACCCAAATGCAGCAGCGTGACTCCGAATACTGCGAATTCCGAGAGCTGACGGCGAAAGTCATGACGTGGAACGCAGGTGCCTCCAAACCTACCGACCTAAGACATAACGAGCAAGATCAGAACTTCTTCCGGGAGTTGCTACAACCAGAAGACCCTCCCGATATCCTTGTTTTTGGGTTTCAAGAGCTAGTAGATCTAGAAAACAAGAAGATTACGGCAAAGAGTTTCTTTAAGAAGAAAAAGTCGAAGGAAGCCACGGAACACGAACACATGTCTCATCAGTACCGAGCATGGCGCGACCACTTGATCCGCGTCTTGGACGAGATTACACCACGCCAGAACTACGTCCTTCTCCACACGGCAAATCTAGTGGGACTTTTCACTTGCATCTTCGTGAAGGGGTCCGAACGCACTAAGATCCGCGACGTATCCGCCGCTGAGATTAAACTTGGTTTTAGTGGCCGTGTCGGGAACAAGGGCGCCTTGGTTGTCCGCTTTCTCATCGACGACTCATCTCTATGTTTCATCAACTGCCATCTAGCGGCCGGACAATCACAGACACAACACAGGAACAATGATGCTGCCTCGATCATGGAAGCAGCACCGTTACCCCGGAATCGTTCTCCGAACCATTGTACGAACTTTTTCGTTGGAGGCGGAGATGGTTCAATGATTCTTGATCATGAGATCTGCATTCTTAACGGAGACCTCAACTACCGTATCGACTCGATGACCCGTGACTCAGTCATCAGCGCAGTGAAACAAGGAAACCTCCCCAAACTTCTGGAGCGCGACCAGCTGCTGTTGTCTCGAAAAAGGAATCCTGGGCTACGGCTACGCGCGTTTAACGAAGCGCCCATTACGTTCGCACCCACCTACAAGTACGATGTCGGAACAGATACCTACGATACCTCTGAGAAGAGGCGGTCTCCAGCGTGGTGCGACAGGCTGCTTTACCGCGGCTTGGGTAAGATCAAGCAAGTAGAGTATCGTCGGCACGACTGCGTTAAGGTGTCAGACCATCGGCCCGTGAGCGGGAGGTTCAAGCTGCGAGTCAAGACCATCAACACCAAGATGCAAATGGCAGTCAATGACAAGGTCGAGGTAGAGTTTGAAGCCGTAAAGAGGAGGATTGCGGGAGACATCAAGTAAGTATATGTATATGCATGACTGTAGGTCGCTTTACTGACTTGTGACAGACTCGACTATCTAATTAATGTGTTCGGGTTAAAGGCGAAAGAAGCACAAAAGTTATTAGAAGGGGTCTGAGGCAAACCATCCGCCATGTGATGATACCATATTCATAATATTGATTGAGCGTTTTGGTGGATCAATCTGAGCGCATTGCATTATTGTATGGGCGTTGGGGGATACTTGCAACGAACTGCATTCTAAGAAACCCAGTGAATGCTTCTAAAGACGGCACAACATGTTGTGCCTATATAGTATTGCGATTGGGTTAGCCTAGCACCTGATCTGCGACTAAAGATGAATCGACAAGATACAACAAGAAGGAATCGTTGATTTGCGACTTGTGCAGATCATTGACATTGATCAACGCATTACGGTGTCATGTGTTAGCGCGTGGAATCATGGTGACGTCAACCACGCGTACCTCATACTCGCACCACTTCCCATCACCACGCATCATCGAAATAGAAACACCTATTAGGTACGACAGCCTAAAAACTCCCAGGCGTCCCCGCAAACCTTACTCTCTTCACTCTTCTCATACTGCAAATAAAGTACCTATGTCCTCCCCTTCATTATCCCTCCGTTGCCTCCCACTAACGGTCACCTTGTCAGCACTTCCTCGCGCTCGTCTGCTTGCTTCGCAGCTCCATCGCACACGACACTTGTTCCAGACTTCGATTACAATGGATAAGAGCCAGGCTCGCGGCGAGTCGACGACGGGGGTTTCCGAGTGGAAACAGCGCGCTCCGTACCGTGTACACGAGGACAACGACAAGTTCGACGTCAAGTACGAGGCTAATTGCCATTGCGGCAAGGTGAAATATCAGCTCTCGAGGAAAGAGCCGCTAGATAGTAAATTGTGCCATTGTACAACGTGTCAGACTCAGCATGGTATGCCTTTCCCTTAACTCTTTTTGTAAGCAAGTGGCACGAGCGAAGATGGGTGAGCATATATTGACGGTATTCAGCCGCCCCTTTCCAGTGGGCCGCCATATTCCACAAAACCGATATCAACTTCTCCCACGGCCACCACTCCCTGGAATGGTACGACCCCTCGGAAAAATCCATCGAGCACAAGCTGCCCTGCAAAGTGCGCTGCAGCTACTGCCACTCGCCCATCATGGACGAAGGGCGCAACATGATCTTGCTCTTCCCTTCCCTGATCCATCTTAAGACTGATGAGGACAAGGCGCATTTCAAACCGAGATGCCATATGTTTTATGGGCAGAGGGTGATGGATATTCCTGATGGGCTACCCAAGTGGAGTGGACTGAGTGATGATAGTGAATTGATTGAAGACAGCCCGCCTGAAAAGGTGAAGGAGTTAGAGAGGAAGAGGGAGAAGGAGCGGGAAGAGAGATTCAAGAAGGGGGAGAATGAGTGAGGATGTACACTTGCAGTGGTGGCGTTGTGGGCTATGTAGCGTGGCTGTCAGATAAAAGTCGGCGGTGGGTAGTGGAGTGGCATAGTTTCGGCCTTTGCCGTGGAAAATCAAGTGACCTGTTGTGAGATTAATGTAGCAGGGGTCGGGCATTTGGGTACTCATTTGCGGTCGCACTTTAGCTAAAGGTTGTTGAGCACCTAATAAGATCCTCATCGGCCGATCAGCCTCAGTGTACTATGTAAGCAATATATCAAGGAGCATATGCTAGGACTAGGGAAACATCACATCCTGTTCCCGCTGTGTCTCTTCATCAATCTGACTATCGTGTCCACCGGCCTCTCGTCTAGCTCTTCCAATCCGCATTACATAAGGAACCCCCTCCAATGTCTACACTTGCTGTTTTCCTACGCGCAAAGCCCTCTCCAAGAATGGTAATATCTTCGCCCTTAAGTTCCACAATTCCTCCTGACATGGTAGGCACTTCCTTCGTAGTACCTAGTCTTCTTGATTTCCCGTTCGCTCCTTTCCATGACCCCATCTCTTGATTGGATTTCTTGCGAAGGCTGCGGTCACTCACGTTCACTGAAGAAAATGTGGTATTTCACGGTGCACCATAGTGTGGAGGAAGGTCGTGGACGTGCGTTGTGCTTCGGGGAGGTAAGCGAAGTGCCTAAACCATTTCGCTGAGAGGAGGCTGGTTGAGGACGGTAGACATGGGAACGACTAGGATTGTGTTGTGAGCTGTTGTTGGAAGGGAGGATAGGGGTCAAACCTATTGAGACGAGTTTTCAGGAGCGGTGATTGATTAGACACGGGGACACACACCATATCCGCCATCTTCAAAACCACTCTCTTCTCAGACTTCAGGGATCGCCTTTTCAAATCCGCCAAACGTTCTTTCGCTTTGACCAACGCCTCATCCCTAGTCTATCCAGCAACCACGTATGTTCCAGCAACGTTAATGACGCTTAGAGTCGTGAGAACTTCTCGCTGCTCATGATTCTCTTTTTTCATCATTTCGCTCAGTGCTCTGAGTTATATCTCAGCGCTTTCCCGCTCTGTAGCAATGAGGTTGGGACGCGTCTCGTGATTCAGGTCAATGGTGTTGGCGAATAGATCGTAGATTCGTGAACAGGTTTGGTTGAGCTTCTGAATTACTTGAATGGTGACTTCGCTACGGAAAGTCGAGTTTGAGGTCATGAGAAGATGCTGTAAAAGTATTTCTCTGTTTAATACTTGCTGTACTTATGCCCTGCTGAGAAATGTGATACCAGTGATTAGGTGTGTTCTTGAGAAACGGATATCGAATGAGGTAAAGGTATCCTCAGAAAGATGGTGATTGAATGCTTCACATGATTTTGAGCTTTGCTTCAAAAAGTCCTAAAACCAAATTAAATGTTAATACTTATAGCTTCATAGTCCCATAAATTTTCACTGTGATTGACTTACATTCACCTAGATAGGATCTTTCAGGAGACTTTGAGTAAACATTTCATTATCAAGCACTTCAGTGCCTTGAATTGTACCAAAAGCCCTATCCTCCATCCATTGTTTGCACTCATTTTTTCGATGCATATGAAGAGCTGAGATGTGAGAGAGCTTGCTGCTTCTGCGACTGAACACTGCTCGCAATTTGGCTTAAATGGCTCTGGGCTTTGGATCTGGCTTCAGATGAGGTTTTCAATGCTGACTTTGAGACTTGGGATTTTGCATCACCTCCCCCAGCAATGGCCGCTGCCCCAGCACCAGCACCAGTTACATCTCCACCACAACCGGTGCAGCACCCAGACTTGCGAAATTGAACTCCATCAAAACCACCGGCCCTGATCCCCACGCACACATCTACATCAAATCCTGCGTTCTTGTTCCTCTCTGCTGCGGCGATTACGGCGGCAAGTTCGTTCTCTAGCTTGATGTGCTCTTCAGCGACAGCATTGGCTTCGGTTGTGAGGGCATCAGCGAGCATATGAAGTTTTTTTCCGATGGAGATAATCTCACTGCCAGTGTTTTTGACGCCTTCGGCGAGGGCGAGGATCTTGTTGATTTCCGTCATATTTGTAGAGTCGGTGGTAGATGTAACGCCGGTAGAAAATAAGATTGAGTATGATCGAGTTTGATGCTATGGAAAAGCGTGTGAGTCGAGGTGTCAACGGAGATACTGAGAATGGAATATCGGAACCACAGAGATTTTTAGACGACGTGAGACCTGCATATGTAGACAATGTTCGTGTTTGTTCTTGCATGAGGAGTTCCCCGCATGAATATTTGAAACTAAGGGAGGCACCTACACGGAAGTGCAGAACAATCGTCATAAAGCCTGTAAAAGAATTCTAGAGCATTTGTTGTGGACGGACACATTGATATTCAATGCATGAACAAACATCAATACCTACACCCTGCTTAGTTGTGTGGTTAGTGAATTAGCAAACGCTCGAAAGTCAAACGCTGAGAACAACTCTCAGAGATTGGAAACACGTCAGTCTGCGTTTCGTATAGAATTCACGGAGTCTTTTGTTAATCGCGTGCAAGGAGAAAATATGAAAGGAGTCAGACATGAGTCTATCACCCAATGACTGATACATCAATTTTGATAGCCTACTGGCAAGCAAACCAGAAATTTGATTGAGCTGGCAATTCAAGCACGCGAGTCATCTCGCATCTTCCGCAATTCTTCCAATACTTTGTCTTTCCCCCATACCTCCTCTAGACCTTGAATCAGAAGATGTTGCTCACTCTGCGGCGCCATTCCGGCTGTCTCCGGCACACGTTTGTCGAGATTTGTCGGAAAAGGATAGCCCTCAGCCACGTTATCAACGAAAGCCCTCACGTTATCGCTCAACCCCTGCTTCATATAAGCTTCCCTAAGTGCATCCCATGTTGCGTCGATAAGCGGGTAGGTGTCAATCATCTCCATCGGCTTACCGAAAGCTGAGGAGATCTGCAGCAAGTTTGCCGAGCGCATGATATCCGCAGAGTCGTTTTGTCCTGCGGCATGAAACAGCGCAGGATTGAAGAACAGCCCATCTCCTTGAGATAGAGGTACCGACACAAACTTCTCTAAGAAGTAATTCTGGAACTCAGGGATGCGATACGCCATGTATCCCTCTTCGAACTTCTGGCTAAAAGGCAACAGCCGCGTTGGCCCGCTTTCGAGTGGCATATCCGAATGCGCAACAGCCCCCTGCAGCGTCAAGAACTGCGACGCAACTTGCAGCGCTTTGGGGAATTTTGCGCACGACTCATTATCCTGGAAGCCGATATGGTAATCGCGATGAGAGATCTGAGGCTTCGCACCAGGCTTGACGATATTGACTTGCGCCGTAAGGCGGTGATGCGGGCCCAGCCACGCAGAGGATATAAGCGGAAGCCAGGGGTTTGAGTAGTACTCTAGAAAGGAATCTGGATCTTGCAGACAGTGCTTTGAGAACGAGTTCCAGATCCTGTCGTTGGCACCCGAGCCAGCGAAATGGTCGCCACGCTTGCCAGCTTGCTTCTTCTCCTCTTCGATGATTCTAGAGTAGGCGCCATTTACCTTTTCTAATAGCGTGTTGTTCTTGTATAAATGCTTGGTGATGAAGACACCGGGGCCAGAGAGCAGGATATGATACCATTCATCCTGCAGAGCTGAGCGTTGGTCCGATGATAAGGCAGAGAAATCGGGAAGGTTATAGACGGGGACATTGGCCTCGATCGTTGCTGCGAGGCGATAATGAGCAGGTTTCGATTGCGTTGTAAGCTTTTTGAATTCCTCGAGCGATGGGGGTTTCTCGACGGAGAATAGCCGAGGTTCTATTGAAGAATGCCCGTTGGTGTGACCATTCACCGACGAGACAGGCTTTTTCGTACCGTTCATGGTGGCTATATGATGGGTTGTTGAACAAGAGAAGCAAATCTAGAGATCATAGTGGCCTAAATAGTTGCACAGCACGTCGATAGTTCCCCGAAAGGTAATTCTGCCCGTACCCAAAATGGCGATTCTTACCGACTTAGCTCGACGCTACCTACCCCGCAAAAACAACATCGACATAGACAATTCATGCATCACTTACTGATGACCCGATTTCTGATCGCTACTATGATTAACTAAAATGCTTGTCTCGACTACCCCCAAATTTGGGTAACGCACGTGAAAGCTGGTGGCGCTAATGTGATACATCAAATTTAACGTCGCGAAAAAGGCAACATGTGCCCGATTTCCTTACCGGCTGCTGCTTAGCGCGTTTGTATGGGTGGACTTGCGAGGAAAACGCGTGTAAGGGCTAATCCATACAAGCAGGATGGGCTAATCATATGGGCATGCAAAGTTAGCATGTCTGGAAGCAGAGTGGACATGCATATAGCGACCTAGCATGAGTGTATTGAAGATAGATGCTTTGGCCTCCGAAGTAATTCGTTGAACGTCAACCTGACCTCCTGATCCCACCGTCGTTGCGCTTCGGATGTGCTCCTCTCGCTCCACTTCCAAGGTCTCATTCACACTTTTCGCGTGCATCGTTGGGCTCTCCAGATTGATATGAATGTGTGGCACATCTTGAATGGCCGTTGACATCGAAGGCACCATTCGACATTGGCGAAAAGCGGCATAGCATCGGAGTCGGTTTGGAACACTACGGGACTAGAGTTGTACTGAACATAGATCAAGTCAATCAAAGTCCGTGGTCCGTCAAGCGCAGCGTGATGGATTAGTTGAGTGCAGACTGAAACTCACAGAAGCGACTACGATTAATTCGTATTAGCTAAGTCTTTCGAGTACCGAAAACTCCTGATATAGTTGCTTGCATCTACCCGCTTTGGAGGCGTGCATTGTCGCATGTAACGAACGTGCACAAATAAAAGTAGAATATGCAGATGCTATTTCCCGATCTTTATCGTGCCATGTGAACATGAATAAGTGAACTTGTTCTCTTCTTATCATCGGTGAAAGAGTGCGCAGGTAGCTCGACTGGCGGAGCATAGCTGTTTCTCCCAATCTCGATCGCGGATTCCTGTGCCCACATCTCTTTCTGAGCTACCCTCCTCGGAGATGTAATCGACCCGCGCGGTGCCTCCATCAAAGCACGCTCCTGCGAAAGCTCGTACGATGGAGGCGATGGAAGGGGTTTTGTGCCCCGCTCGCGTCGACGTAGGCAGAATAGCAAGATACCAAGAAGGATTGCGCAAATCGAAACACTGCCGACTATAGCCCCCACAATCACTCCTGTGTTATTTGCTTGGGATATTTGAAATGGAGTAGTCGTCGGTGATACTGATGCTGATTCTGATGTTGATGCGGACGATGTTGGTATCATAATATGAGAGGATGAGGACGAAGAAGTTGAAGCTAACTTTGAAGAGGAAGAAGTAGGTGCCACAGTCGGAAGGACAACACTGGAGGAACTTGGAGGCAAGCAGCCATCCACACTATAGTAGATCCATGAAGAGTTATAGCATGTTGCAAGATCGCCGACAATCTTCAGCTCCGACGAGCAGGACAGTCCTGATGCATCATTAGGCCCATACAGTGTGACTGGTCCGATTAGCTATATCTTCACTTCTTCGCAAGCAGGACTTACCTGCACAGCCAGGATCCAACTTCGCTATCTGGAATGTCTGAAGCTTCCCAGTAATCTTCAGCGGCGTGCATACGCCTTCCGGATACCCATTCACAACGTCTAAGTTGTTGAAAGACGTCTTGCATTCGTCATCTGTGAATGATGTGATATCAGACCCCAAGCAACCCCAAAGGAAAAAGGCAAAGTAAAGAAATGGGTAGAGGGCGGACTCAAGCATTTTGAACGCGTTGGTTGGACGAAAACCTCGGCTGACTTGCTGGGTGGGGAGAAAGTAGACAGCAAGAGGGGTCAACGTTTGATAACACGGGGTGACAAGCAATTTGTAAGAAGTCCGGGATATTAGAGCATGATTTAGGTTGGATACATATGCAACGAGGGGGCGGAAGAGCTGAACCCGAGCCGCTGTCCTCACAACCGTGCAGATGTTAAATCCATGCCTCGTCGGCAAATGAATTGATCAACCTCCGATATTGCTGGAACAAGCAGTGCCAACTAAGCTATCGTGGGGTGTAGATCAATAAAGTGCACACAGAACCTGAGTCGTGTGTAGTATTTTTGGGCTACTGTTTCGCTACTCACAATAAATGCCCACGAAATGACTTCCTAAACTATCGTTATTGCTGTTATTTCTGTCCTTCCTCCTTGGAGAATCGCATCTCCGATCCTAATCGCTTACTCACTGCCTCGTCATTAATAGCAGATAAGAACAATGATCCGACGTCACCACCCTCCGTTGAGATTTTCACCCTCAATGAGGAATAAAATTGAAGCCTTTCCCGCAATATGCGAATATGAAGTCCGAAACGCAGAATGTGGTCTGACAGAAGTAGTGCTGTGGTGATGCTAATGGTTTCAGAAGAGAATTAGCGTCGCTTATGAATCTGACGTTGAATTTCTATTGGCCGCCAAACCGCCTGCGCCTGCTTAGTGGCGGCAAACCCAAATTTGGTGGAACAGCATCGGAGTCCGCCAAATGCTCCAACCTCACTCGTTTACTCAGGCAGAATGGCTATGTAACCACCCAACCTCGCCACGTCGGGGAAAAGACCACGTGCGAAAAGCGAGGTGAGCTATATGCACGTGCCGCATATGTTCAATCACATCAACACGGTTCCAAGGCTGCACATCTTGGTAATAGGTCTGACTTGATTGGACAAGGCCTTTGAATGCAAATGATGCAGCATAAGTCTGGAAAACTAAGGATAGTGATGGGATGACCTTTGAAATTCTCGACTATTGACGCACGGCGACCAGGTCTATATCTCATAAAACCGTATCCAAAATGCGAGCGATGGCCAGAATCTATGGCTCCTCGATTTCACTGTTGAGAAAGTACGCGACGCTGGCCACTGCCTCGCCTTCCTGTGCCTTCGGTTTGGAAGCAGCTCTGGTATGTCGCATACGTGAGCAGTGCTTGTCGTCTTTAAACATCATTGCGAGTTGTTGTACACAAAGGGGCATTCGGATTTGTAACAAGCTAATTACGTTCGATCATGTTGCTTTCCACGGAGATTTCTCTTGTTGGGAGGAACGGCCCACTGCCGTACCGTCACCTTGCAAGAATTGAGCTGCTCAACCAACAATAACATTAACACAAAAGCCCCCCTGGCCCAACATTCGTAGTGGCATAAGGCTGCATTGTGCTTCTTCATCCTCACAATATCCTCTACTCGCATAGCTATCGACATAATGAAGATTCTCAACCTCTTGGCTTTGGCCCTACTATCGGCCGTCGGCACCACCACCAAAGAGACGTTCGCATCACCTAGAAACGACTGGCGAACCTACCGAGCAATCGGCCGCCTTCCATCCAACATTGCACTAACTACCGCCGAGCTCGCCGCCACACAGCGGTCCCCCATACCCACTATCCCCGAGCTGCACGCCGAAAAAAGGGACGGTTTCTGGCCGTGGCAAAAAGAGCCCCCCATTATTGGCTATTACTCCGACGGACGAGCCAAATGCAGCATTGTCACTATGACTGCGTAGGTCAATTGGCTTTGGAATTTTGTATTAAAAGCACTAACGATGTAAAGTGGCCACATCTCGGGACCTTGCCCGCCCAAATTACCACCAGAGGAGGTAGCTAGGATACTGCATGAGGAGTGGTGCGCACAAAATTGCTGTGAAGAGGACGGCAAGTACTGTGGTGATGAATAAGTGCAAACGATGCATGTCCGCAGGCAGCAGTAGTACGGAATGGGCGAAGCGTTCTACATGGCTGATAGAAATTATCTCATTGCTCCATGATAGAGGAGTAATTGTGGATGGGAGATTGGTGCTTGACGTTGGGAATTTTGCGTGTTGTTTGAGTTCTGAAGTATTCCATGGGTAGACTGTGGATGGTATTGAGTTTGGTGCCACAAGACGGAATCGATGAGTATTCTTGTGACTCTCTCGAATCATTCTCTATACGTTGTCTGGATGTGAACCGAATGCCATCTGCATTCGTCTCGCATGTGCAGCCCTCCTCTTCGCCAGCGCAGTCATAGGCTTAGCTGAAGTTGGCGTTGGCGGTGTTTCAAGTATCAGAGTCTCAACGCTGCTTGTGCCTGATGGAGAGTGTGCTTGTTGGCTTAAAATGGACCGCGGGATAGCCGGTGACATGACTATCGGATACTTGTCTGTCGGGGTCGCATTTGGTATAGTATCGGCATCTATCTCGTGAAGAACTGATCCGGTTGCTGGCGAGCTTTCTCGAAATGTGTATTTCGACACTCTCGTTTCGCTGCTTGGAATGGTACCTGTAGGTAGCAAATGTATTGAGCTGGCAGGAATTGGCGACATAACTATGGTGTGAGGGTCCTCCGAAGCCTCATTACTACTTACGACGTTGGTGGGAATGAGCACGGGCCGCCTGGTCACTGTCGATAGACTCTCAAGTATAGTCAAGCTTTGACCGTGCTCGCGTGATTCTACTTGGGGCATATTTTTAGCAGGTGGTGAGTTCGTTCTCGGTCTGTTTTGCAGTATTGGGGGTGGTGGCAGCGGCGGTGCGGGTACTTGTGATGGCGAGATTGGAACAGTATTGTTGGACATTGGCGTCATTCCAACTAAGACCTGCTCGATTTTCGCATCTGATGTGGCATTCAGAATTGGTGCTGGAGTAACAGGTACCACGTCGAGTAGTACAGGAGGGCAACTGGCAGGAGATTTAGGCACAATTGGCGAAGATGTGACTGATGTTGCTGGTGTAGAGTTGATCCAAACTTTTGTGTCAACACTCTGATCACTCTGATGGCTCTCCCGGGTCGCTTGCGGAATCACCCAGTTCGACAAATCTTCCATCAACGAGGGCTGGCTCTGGAAGTATGGGAGTTCGGACGGTAACGAACGATGCGTGGCAGGCGGTTTTCTGACGTTAACTGGCTTTGATCGATGTCGCATTGACGACAGTGGTATGCTGATGGCATCGCCAACTGCGACTGACGCTGTTGAATTGAAGCGTTCGATAGGTCTCTCGGAAAGAGTGGGCATTGGTTGCACATGATCATATGATGCGCGACTCTCTATTTCAGATGAATGTTGGGTTCGAATCTGATCCGAATATGCTCGCGGCCGTGCTTGGTCAAAAGATGCTCGCGCTCTATCCTTGAAGGCGGAAATTGAGGAACGTGTATCATCAAAAGATCTACGAGGAAATCGAGGGTCCGGTGGCCGCCTTAGTGGAGCTCGTTGGACGTTCGTTTCAGACGATATTGGTCTGGGACTTGGGTTCGTCATTCTGCCGTGTGGCAAGTGTTGTGTGTTGCTCTGACCCGCAGACACCGGAAATGACTTATGTATTGAATAGCTTCGCGCTTTGGGGGTATCTTCATGCAGATCTAGGTCGTCTAGGATAATAGGGAGATCATCTGGCGTACTTCCGGGAAGCTCCGCAAGCGTATGTTGATACGAGTAAACTATAGAGACATTAGTATCTGGCAAACCTAGCAAGGCAGGCTTTGTACCTAGCTTTTCATCCTCAATTTCTGGCTCTGAGACTGTGATACTTGGTACTGATGAGTTCCTGTGATTCATCCTCCGTCTTTGCCTCGAGTGCGGACTCCTCAGAACATCGTTGGCTGAATGTCGTACCCAGGGCTGTGCGGGCATCTCGTAGATCGGGTCGAAGGTAGCATTCATCTCAGCAGTCTGCATGACCTGCACAGCGGCCATGAGACTCTGGTGACACAACATGAGGTACTGTTGCTTGCTCATAAGCTTCTTATGATGCGACATGACCCAGTCGAACTTTCGCCTTAGGCCAACTGCGCCACCATCATCTCCGGAAACGCGCACGGTCTCCATGAAGAGACCTATATCGTTGAGTGCTCGTTGAATGTCGTGAAGAATTGTCTCTATCCAAGTTTTCTTATCCGGCCATGCTTCAAGATAATCTTTGACGGCGTGTGAGGAGGTATAGAGCCGTGAAGCCTCTGTTACGTCTCGTCGCACACGCTGTAGTAAGTTGACGAACACTTCATTCTCCGAAGAGACTTTGCCCTGCGCTGAAGCCCATTCTGCAAAGTCAAAGACCGTAGATAGTGATGGAGACACTCGGGTGACATCTTCTGAAGATTTCCTTGAAAGTGTAACTGATTTGTGATCAGGGTCTGAGTCCTGGCTTGATCTATATTCAAAGGACTTTTTTTTCGCATTGTGTGATCCCGTGTATTCATGTGGTTTCGATGGAGCTTCTGGCAGGTATAGGCCAGCGCCTGGGATCATTTTGTCCGATATCAAGGTGTGAGCTTAGTTGCCATGAAATTAGACGTAGTTTTGGTACGCAGTAGGCTAACGGTCGAAGCAGGCGGCTGTCATATGAGACATGAGTAGGAGGGGCACTTCTGCCGCTCAGATGCTTATAGGCATTGAAGCGCAGTCGACGCCGCCAAACTAAGTCTCGATCGGATGCGGCAAACGCTAGCTCCTGCCATGTAATGAACGTACAAGTACACCGGGCGCCTCAACCGGGGGAATCTTCAGAGCGCCGATAGAGGCTGTGAACTGCAAAGGTGGGGGGGAAGCGGAGACAAACGAACGAAATCACAAAATGACGGCGGTCGCATTCGCGCCACCACGGACGGAGGGGTATTGGAGCAACGGGCTTGGGATCTCGGTACGATCGACTGCCAGCAGTTGGCTTGCACGAACATCATGCGCCGCCGGATATGGGATATCTTTACACCAATAGACGGCGTGAAAACGATAAGATCGAAAACCCTCTAATCTTTGGGGGCCACATTGGCCCGCTTGTGTTTCCCAAACGCAACATCCGAGACGGCTAGATTTACGCCCCGATATGAGCTTGCAGGGCCGTGTTTGAGCCCCCAAAAACCAGTCAGATTCCCCAGAGATGAACTGGACCTTAGGCAACTAAACTCGCAACGAAAGACAAAACATTAAATTTAGTTGACTTTTCTACCTTGCTCATTCATCAAGCCGCCGGTTCACAGCCTCGCTAAATGGTCGTGGTGGGTTGATAGGCTCTCCGTTCTCGTCTGCGACTTGCACAAGAGCAGGGAAAATGCAAAGGCTACCTGACTTGACGCCTTCCTCGCTGTGCCAATCAAAGTCCCACGTAGTTGGCTGTGAGAAAAGCGTGAACGCGAATTGAGCGGAGCGCTTGAGGATCTCCTCCAAGTTGCGGCTACGTGCTCCATCGTCCATTCGCGAATCAGCAAATGGTCGTAGTACGCTGTCAAGAGTCATTGCAGCAACCTGAACATTGTGAAGCCGACCATCTCCTGCCGAGAATGCATTATGAACATAGGCAGACTGTAAAAGCTCAGCAGTGAGCGCACGCCATTTTGTGAAGAAAAGTGCATGGACTGAGCAAGGCGTTAGTGTCAAACTCATATATTGTGTCTTTCACTCACCTCTAAAGCTGCGATCGGCGTGAGCCATTGACTGGATGGATTGAGAGACTTCCGGTGGTAAAAACGACGTCTTAGGTGAACTCTTCAGCTGTATACACGAAGTCACTACCCGAGCAAGACAAAACCTGAGTGCAATTTCCCGAGTCGCAGAGTTTTTCAAAAGTGTGCTAAGAGTCTCCACAGAAACAGGTAGGTTTTCTCCCAAAGCGTGAAGGTCGTCGAAGTCAATCATACCGGCGCTTACAGCACGGGTGTGATAGTAGCTCTGGACGTGGTTCTTGATCAAGTTGCTGATTTTTGAGATCTCGCCCGAGATGGCTTTGTCTTCTAAGGGCTGGGGTAAACCATTTTCTAGCGCTGAAGTAATTGGACTACCGCTAGTCACAGATACAGTCTTGGCCATGGCACCCTTCTCGCGATGCATCAGAGCTATTGTGCTCGCTTCGGAGTCACGCACACCACTCGTAGGCTTTCTGCGCTTGAGACAGAACCAGGCTATGAGGCCAGCAACGAGTGCTCCAGCCAAAAGACAACCTATAGCAACACCTGCAACGGCTCCACCCGATAGTCCGTTGCTTTTTGAGACGATGGGAGGTGTGGCAGATGCGGTAGGGGGTGTAGCTGGCAAGGAACTGGCAGGACTGGTAACCATACTAGTTTCCGATGCTGGAGGCTTGTCGCTATTCCCCCGTGTAGATGACGTAGTCGAATCTGGTGCCTTAGAGCTTGTGGCATTGGTGGGCTTCGCTGTTACCTCTACTTCTGTGGATGGGAGGACTGTCTGTGCAGATACTAGCTCCCAGTACGCAAGCCTGTTTCTATCATCCCTCCAAGAAAATATGGCGGATGTCACGATCCCGTTCGCTTCTGGACCAATCTTTGTGATTGTGACCGGTGTTTGGAGAAGTACGGTCGACCAATCCTTCGGCTCTTTTAGATCTTTGAGTTCATTCCCCTCGCTGTTGTACCATAGCTTATGATCACCGGGAGCAGCAGCGGTAGTTTTCGCATCTTCGTAGAAAACAATCTTTGGAGGAAACGGTTGCCCCAAAGATACAGTAGCGACGGGCAAGGGTTCAATAGGAGTAGTAGTCATGATGGCTCAGGCAAGGCGCAGTAATCCGGAAGAAATCCTGAACAGGATAAGAGATACAATCGACGTCTCCAAGAGTTCGCGAAAGATGTGAACAGTAAGGGCTCTCCCCGAGGGTCGCATCGGCAGAAGAAGAGAAGAAAGAACAAAAGCCCCAGCCTGATGACACGGACAGGCCCAGCTTATGTATATCAAGCCATGCGCATATACTACCAGGGCTGATCCTGCACATCGTAAGCCAGCGAAAATACATACCAATACAGCTATTTAGCACGGCCAACGTACCGTATGTACGACCCTGGTGGCACAGCCTGACCCAACACACAATTCATAATCAAGCCACCTACCGTACCACGCCCCTGCATACCCTATCGGGGACCACCTGCCCTTGAAAAAGCGCCGCTCAAGCGGTACTCTACTCCATTTAACATGTTGAGCGCGTCGTGATGCGTGAACGGATTTTCGTCGGCTTAGGTGCACTTACGGCCTCGCCCTGCATGCATCCTTCAGCCCCCAATACGCCCCACACGTTGCTCACGCATCCTTATAGGCCCCCCTCGACACCTAATAATACCGCAACAGGCCGACCTATCACCAGAATTGAACGCTGTGCCGCAAGGCTGAGGCGGAGCCCGTACCACACACGTTACACGACTTCGGGCGCAACCTCCGCTGTCTTATAGCCTGGAGAGCTCAGCCTACCCAACAATTTTGCGGGGTGAGGCTGCCACTGCAGCATTTGACGACAATGAGCATCAATACGGATGGCGAAAAGCCGCATATGGTAGTTGGGATCGATTTGGGCATGACTGTAAGTGTGATCGATGATATCTGTTATGAGATGGGAGTCTGGGCCGTTCCGAGGAGGTAGCTGGGTGGAGTTTAGCTTCATTTGTGAGGTCCCATATCACGTGTAGTAACTTTCACTCCGAATCATCCACTACGGTCGGTTTGGCTCGGAAACTCCTGGCTTTTCGTGCAATGTAGATCTGGTCGAAACGGGCACAGATTTCACAAAAAGCCCGGAATTTCCGGTCTGCCCAGTCGTAGTGTCCCGACAACGCTCGAAACGATTGAGTAACTGCCTGAGGTAGAATGTGTTCCCCCTGAAGGACACTTACCAGCTTTTTTGCCTTTACTAACGAATTTCAGTGCACAGGCGTAGCATACGCCAACCTCTCTATTGGTAGTGAAACCATCCGCTGGGTGCAGAAATGGCCTGGCCGTTTCCAAGCAAACGAGAACAAGGTGCCCACCGTGGTCGTTTATCGTGAGTTGTTCAATTTAACAACCCACAAGGTGCTCTCGGAATCCTTCGATGTTAGCATTTGCAAGCAATGGTATCAGGTTGTTGTGAAATTGGAGGACAGTACCAGCAATATCCTCATTGCGTCATCTACAAGATTCCCTAACCTTCTTCATCAACATTATTTTCCAACTTCCGTCTGTACGAATTCTCACAAACCGCTGCTAACACCATCACTTAGCAATAACAACACCAAACCCCACCCCCTCCTCCTGGGGCTTCCTCTCCGAAACCATCGCTGAAACGACCGCTCAGGATAAAGACTATAAAGAATGGTTCAAGACGCTCCTCTCCCCTCCGCACCTCCTCAAGAAGCAGCGCGAAGACCCAGAAGGCGCCCCCGTTAACATGCCTGAAGTCGAGAAATGGTACCGCGACTACCTCTCCAAAATGTACGAATACCTTGCCTTTAAGTTAGGCGGGGAATTGAGCGGAGTGACATGGGAGGAAGCAAGAGTCGAATTTATCTTCAGCGTGCCCACAACGTGGGAGCCTGTACCTACGGTCGAGAGGTTCAAGGCGATCGTAGGGGAGGCAGGATTCGGTGTGCATTCATTTCATGGCGTTACGATAGGATTGACGGAGGCTGAGGCAGCTGCTGTACATGTGTCGACCGAAGCCCCAGGCATCTTCCGTGAGAACGATATCCTGCTCGTTTGTGATGCGGGAGGCGGTACCACGGACCTCTCAGTGCTACGCGTGTCTGGCACGCACAATGCTGCGATCTCCCTCCAACAACTGGACGTTGTATTTGGCGAGACAATTGGTAGCGCAGCAATTGACTATGAGTTCGAGAAATTGGTGTGCGCCCGTCTCGAACGCGCGCATGTTATTTCGCCGCTGCCCATCGATCCTGCAGACGCCGCGTGGGAGATGATGAAGAGCCGGGACTTTCAGGCTGTGAAGTGCGAGTATGGCGCTCCGGATGATACACCGTTGTTCAGCATCGCTATTCCTCGTTTGACACATACGTACACAAATTCGGACCCGTCGGTGCGAATCCGCAACGGCGAAGTGGCCTTCGACCGTGAAGACTTACAGCGCTTATTCGATAAGCAGATAAACAAACTTCTCCAACTGATTGACACACAACTACAAATTCTATACCAAAAATTTCCCGGGGAGAGCGTTGCCCATCTCGTAAGTGCCTCCTACCGCCCTGTCCCCAATGTACGCATGAAAAAAAAAATGCTAACTCAAACCCGAGGTCCTATCCGGCGGTCTCGGTAACTCGGCCTACGTACAGTCTCGATTAAGGCAGCATTACGCGATAACCAGCATACCAAACGCGCATGGTATCTCCGTGCGCATAGCGCCCGACCCCCAACTCGCCGTCTGCAAAGGCCTCGTTGCAGACCGCATTCGCAAACTCATCACCTCGCACTCTGTCCTCGGATGGCGCTGTTGTCGATCCTCATACGGCACTATGTGCAAGATCGCTTACGACAAGAAGAATCCCGAACATGTAGGGAAGCAGCTCGTACGCGATCCTTTGAACGGCAAGATGTACATTATGCAAGCCATAGCATGGTTTGTCAAGAAAGGCGAGCCGGTCAGCATCGACAGGCCGATCGTACACAACTTCATTAAGAAGGTCACGCCAGGAGATCCGCGGAGAGCGTTCCCGACAAGTGTTATAGAGTGCAATCTAGATGCGCCAAATCTCCCTACCCAGATGAGTCCGGACACGCGCATCCTCTGCGAGATCTCATCCGACTTGACCTCCGCCGACGAAAAGAAATTCACAGAGAAAAACAAGCGGTTCTGGTCGCTGGGCAAACACTACTTTAAAGTAGAATACCAAGTGCGCGTGATCATCGGACCCGCTGATGTTCGCTTCGAGCTGTGGTTCGACAATCAGAAGTTGTCGCGCGACCAATCGATAAGAGTGGACTGGGCACCAGCGCCGACGATGCCGCCTCCACCGCCGTTGGACATCTCGACTTATAATAGAGTGGAACTACCGGATAGCCATCCTACACAGATGTCGGGGGCTGCTGGGGATGGGGAAGAGGAGGGGCGGACAAGGTATAGATAGGACGGAGACAAAGACGGGGACGGGAATTGAGGGTATAAGACAAGAGGACAAGAAAGCAGGAAAGAGAGGGAATTTTACAGGTGGGTTGCTGGGTCGAGCGAGAGGAGGAAAATGGCCGGTATATGGATGAGACAAATGTTTGCGCACTAGAGACTACGACACGACCCCTCCGATAAGAGATCAATTAAAGCGTACACAGAGCCATGCTCTATCTGAGAGCTATGCAACGGCGAGCTTAACGGTAGACATCGTTGAAATCGGGTATATTGATAAGCAATTTGAGATCATGCTATCCGCACTTCAGTCAGCGCTTGCGAAGTCCATGGAAAGTTGAAAACACATACTGAGTGGCTATAGGGCCCTTTCCTCCACACTCTTCCTCGGAGCGGCACTTCCTCAACGGCGCCTGCCTAGACCGGATCTCTTAATCCCGGATCTTTTGATATAAAGATATCCAATAACGCCATAAAGACTTTTCAGCTACGCAAGCAGATCAGCCACATTCATGGGCATCTCGTCAATCTGTGTCGAATAGTAGACTAGAGAATATTAGCGATGTATTAAAACATACATATCAGGCTGACGTACGTTCGATATCGCGCAGAATGCGCACATCTTCCTGAGTCACAAAGTTGATAGCCACACCCTTACGTCCAAAGCGGCCACTTCGACCAATCCTGTGGATGTAGTTCTCACGATTGGATGGAAGATCGTAGTTAATGACGAGAGACACTTGTTGAACATCAATGCCGCGGGCCCAGACATCAGTCGAGATGAGCACACGCGAGTTCGCCTGACGGAAGTCTTGCATAATGCTGTCACGCTCCCGCTGCGGCATGTCTCCATGCATGGAGGACACCGTGAAGTTGGCCTCACGCATCTTGTCCGTTAGCCAATCCACCTTGCGACGTGTATTGCAGAAAATGACGGCTTGTGTGATGGTCAGGGTGTCGTAGAGATCGCATAGTGTGTCGAACTTCCACTCCTCCTTCTCGATGGCGATAAAGTACTGTTTGAGGCCTTCCAGGGTCAACTCGTCACGCTTGACTAGGATGCGCACCGGCTCCGTCATGAACTTAGTCGTCATTTCTAGAACATCGTACGGAAGAGTGGCTGATACGACGACCACTTGGGTCGCAGGCGGGAGATAGCGGTATACATCGTAGATCTGCTCACGGAAGCCGCGGTTAAGCAGCTCGTCAGCCTCGTCTAGAACCAGCATCTTGATGTTGCGCGTGCGCAGGTTGCGGCGACGGATCATGTCGGCGACACGACCTGGAGTTCCAGATACAACGTGCTGGCCATAGTCGAGCTTGCGGATGTCTTCACCAACATTCGTGCCGCCGATGCAGGCGTGACACTGCACGTTCATGTAATCACCGAGGCCCATGATGACCGACTGAATCTGGGTCGCCAATTCGCGCGTAGGTGAAAGTACGAGCGCTAAATAGTTGATCAATACATTGTATGTACTTTGTTAGAAGCGTCCACATACCTTGTGTCTCGCGCACAGCCGTGTCTATGACCTGCAGGATGGAGATGGAAAAGGTGGCCGTCTTTCCCGTACCCGACTGTGCCTGAGCAATTGTATCCCGTCCTTTACAGATCTGCACGATCGCACGCGACTGCACCGCCGAGGGCGACTCGTAGCCGTATGCGTAGATGCCGCGCAGCAGATTCTCCTTCAGGTGCATTGCCTCGAAGGTCGGCGCCACCGTGACCTCCTTTGACGTGGCAAACTCCATCTTATCATCCATGTTGCGATCGATTCCGTCCGCCATGGTGAATTGCGTTGCTTATGTATTCGTGTGGGGTAGAGGGGAGAGTGACGATGTGTAGAAAGTTTGGAGCTTTGGCAGGCGCGACCGCGGAGCGGCGAAATGTTTGTCCGGCGCATCCGACTTTGTGGAACGCGCGAGCTGCAAGTCCCAACTCAAACAGCTCAAACGCCACAGGTCTGCCTCTTATCACTCAACCGCTGCCCACTCACTCATTAGAGCTAGGCGACCGCTATCATGCTTCTCGAAGACCAGCGCCACATCCACGAGGAGCTCGAGCGGCTCGAGGATGCTATCGCGGATCGGCTTCTTGAAGACCCACCACACGTATGTGACTTCATTGCAACCGTTTCCATGCGTATGCTGACTACAATGCAGATTCGCGATCGTCTCGCGCGCGATCATGATGTCGCCCAGTACCTCCGCCAGATCGAAGAGCGGTCCGGCCGCCTCATTTCCATCTACCAGGACGCAGACAGCAAGAAGGAGGACGAAGTTCGTAACCTGACGCTCGGCGACCCCATGGAGTCATTCGCGAGAGAGATCAGCAACATCAAATCGTACCATGAAAAGTACAGGAATTTACCCGTCGAAAACCTCGAGAAAGCCTACAAGCGCCGCACGCCCGAAGATCACCTTCAATCCGTCGCCGCTGTCGAATCCATGTTCACAGGTGAGGAAGGCTTCGGTCGCTTCTTCGACTTGACTACGCTGCATGAACAGTACTTGAATCTTCCTGTTCATCAGCAAGCGCGCCGCCTGACCTACCTGCAGTACCTCGATTTGTTTGACGTCTTCACTCCACCCCAAGCAACCATCCGTCGCGACCAGAAGATGTCCGAAGCTTATTTTCAATATCTGAAGGCGTTGCAGGATTACCTGGAGAGCTTTATGCGCCGCACGAAGCCGCTTGAGAATTTGGACAAGATCTTTGCCAGCTTTGACAAGGAGTTTGACGAGCAGTGGGCCAATGATCAGATGCTAGGGTGGGAAAAAACAGTAGCGCAAGCCGGCCCATCGGGCGGCGATGCTATGGAGGAGGGCATCTACTGCTCCGCCTGCAAGAAAGGTTTTGCGAAAGAGTCTGTCTACGAGGCTCACTTGACAGGCAAGAAGCACAAAAAGGCCGCACAGGAGCTGGACTCGAGTGCATCCGGAACCACCACAAATGGTGCGAGCGCAGACATTGGTCGCTTTAAAGAGCGCGCCGTGGCTGAGCGAGAGTTTCGTATACGCAGACTTGCTGCTGCGATGCAAACTGAACGGAGTGACACCAAGGTCAACGTCGAGCGGAAACAAGGCATGACGGAGCGCGAGCGGCAACAGGAGCTAGAGCAGCTCTACTCTGAGGCCCCAGAAACGGCCAATGGTGGCAATGATGAGGACGAGGACGAGGATGGCGAGGAGAGGATCTACAACCCGCTCAAGCTACCGCTCGCCTGGGATGGCAAGCCAATTCCCTTCTGGTTATACAAGCTTCACGGTCTTGGTGTCGAATTCCCCTGTGAGATTTGCGGCAACTACGTCTACATGGGTAGACGAGCATTCGACAAACACTTCAACGAGCCGCGCCATATTCACGGTCTACGATGTCTCGGCATCACTAACACAACGCTTTTCCGCGAGATCACAAACATCGATGAAGCCCAGGCTCTTTGGAAAAAGATCCAGCAGGACAAGAAGAAAGAGAAGGCATCCGTAGATAACGTTGTGCAAATGGAGGACTCGGAAGGGAACGTCATGCCCGAGAAGGTTTATCGGGACCTTGAAGCCCAAGGACTTGTTTGAAAGCCCGTGGTGATTGCTAGAATTTTGGCCCATAACGCACCAGGCGATGCCATGTCAACACGAAGAGGCTCTTTAGAGCAATGCATAGCTTCTCACTCAGGCCCTAATCATCCGATATGAGCCTGCGCATACCCTACAGAAGGTCAGAACGGGATTTTAGCGTAAGTTCTCCCTGCGTACCATCCCTTCATCCGAAGACTCCTTATCACTGTGGTTTTGCATTCATGGTTCGCTTGGGCAACGTATAATTCTGGATGGGTATTGTTTATGGACAGCTGGCAACAACTAGACTAACAGTGTAATGTCAACATCCAAACGAAGGTTTTCGCAAACGCATGCCGTGAATGATATTTTATGTGATCGCGAAACGCTGACAGCTGTCCAGATCTTGTTTGCCCTTCCACAATCGCGTCGGGCATCCGTTGTCGTCGTGCGGTGAACTCTTGCTATTTCACGTCGTCTTTTCCGTCTCTTTGATGCCTCTAGAAACGCCAAATTCTTCCTGTGTAGCCTGCAAGGCGCGTCGCATCCTCAGGATACTCCTAAATCTGATTTGCCAGACCTACATGCCTCAGACTACTCTCTACCCTCCGATCCGCACTTCTCCATATGCAACGACCAACGAGGAGTATATTCGCGCTCTCTCCTCCCTCATGCTGCTCATCAATCCCATATCCGCGCAACTCCTTCCTCTCTTACAGGTTTACCGTGATGCCCAACTCTTCAATCACTGCCCTATCTTTATATCTTTCTACCAACGCATATGCGCTCTTTTCCGGGAGATGGAGGCACATTACCTGGAATTCTGTTGGTTCTACGGCGTATGCGGTGTAGAGAAGGTCCAGGGTATAGTGGAAAGCATGAGCGAGGAGGAAATCGGAAAATTCGCATGTGTGGTGAGGGATTGGGGAGATGTGCTATTTCTGATGGAGGATGAAGGGCTGTGGCAGTTTCGGGTGGGCAGGGAGGCAGTATTGGAAAAGGAGGGTGAGAAATCAGGTCGAGGGAGGCTTATCATGAAGAAGGTGTCAGCGGGGATGGCCGAGTGGCATCGCAGACTAGACTAGAAAAATTTCAGGTTGTAAATCTCAGCAGACAGATGGTTCAGTATGTGAGTATGGTGGTGTATATAGTCCAACATTGAGGCGGGCCAACTTTTGGTCGCATTCTTGTGAAGGGCAATTCACAGGAGTCGCTTTTTCCAACCTAAACCCACCTTCGATCCATTCTACAAATTTCCTCCGCGAATTGCATCCTACGTTTTCACAGTTTCCCTACCCCAAAGCTCTTACCTTGGACATTTTGCATGTGTCGCACATACAACCCCCCCTCTTCAGCTTCTGTATTCGCGCACAGCGTACAAAGACTAGATTCTAGCGATGCTCTCTTTCCTCAACGCATCTACGTATCAAACTGGACAAGCTTCTCTAACAACGTTCACCTCTCTCCCCGATATTCTCATAAGAGAACAAACCACCATCCACCTTCTAGCTGCTCTATTCTACTCTATACCTAACCATCGTCCGACAATCCAAGCACCTCCCAACCGGTGAGCAAAACAAACAAGACCTAGACAAAGTTATTAAAGGAGCACGTTGGGTAGTTCACGCTTCGACTGGTAATGTATGCACCTGTTGAGCTACCTAGGAAAGGCAGCGAGCCACCTGAGTATCTAGCCTCGCTCAGACGGTACGCAGAGGAGTAATGGGTGACCTTGTTCGATCGAGAAGTGGTATGCAAGATTAGAAGATAATATGGCGAGGGTATCGAGGTTTAAGCAGTAGCAGGAGTATTTGGGGTATCGTGGGCGACCTGTCCCCGGATCCCGAAACGGTAAGGAGTGTCATCAACAAGACTCTGCAAGTTCAGTTCGCTGAGCATAACAGCGAATTACGAGCGCTAGAAGCCATCAATTCTTGAATGTGCACTAATGCACGTAGTCCGGTCAATACTTTGTTTGATTTTTCGCTAGCTCGTGTGGTCCTTCTCGCCTTAGTTCGCGAAACTTCCTAGGGCAAACGTAAGCAATGAAGAATTCACTCGCATTGTGAGGTTGACAATAGTGAATGAATCGGGAATTTGGATTAGGCGTGAGTGAAAGTGATAACGCTAATCTCTTGAGCGTCACTTTATTTAATCCCGCTTCAGCAAGCCTAACAATTTACGACCAACGACGCGAAGGCTAGTCTCCATGTCAACGCTTTCATTCCCACACAGCTACCTCATGTCTCTAGCCTCACAACCGCGCGCGTCAGCTTCTCGGCGACGCGCCTCCAGAGCTTGGTCCGTAGAGATCTTCCACTTGAGCCCGACCATGAGCGTAAATCCTAAAGAGTACCTCACCGCCTTATCGGATCTTTTGTCCTTCACCAGCGACCGCATGCGCCAAGTCAATCTTCCGGACCTCATCTGGGCTTTCAACGACGCACACCTCCAGAGCAACCGAGTCGTTATGCGCCAGCTCGCCTTCATTATGATCCCCATTCTCGAGCAAGTCCAGAAAACATATCATGACTTCTGTGACACTCGTGGTACTTACACCGAAGAGGAGATCTGGAAAATGGTGCTTGTACTGGGCGATGACGGAAGCGATTTCTGGGACGTAGTGGATGAGTTGGGTGAGCTTATTGAGATCATAGAAGGAGAGGAGACGGAGGGCTTCTGGATGAGCTTGGAAGACATCATGACGAGAGAGTGATAGGCCAACAACACTTTCATGCCATGTTTGGCTTAAACGGCAACGAGAGGGAAGCTAGGAAGGAGACGTGCGATCGTATCTATTTGCGCTCATGCCCGCGTCGGTGGAGACCCGGTACCACGAGATGGTGGCAATGATAAGAAATATGATTTCCTTATAGATAAGGTGTCTGTCCGGGGACACCGTGCCCCCTATGTGCTTCAGCCGTAGATGGTTCTTAGACTAGATTAGCGTTGATGCTTCTCATGCTTTGACCAATTCTGGCACCTTTGGCATACATTGACCTCGTGATGTCTTGACCTTATGGAACCATTGGCATTTACTTGCGATGCCTCAAGGACAGTCATTGCAGCCCCAACTTTACGCTTCATGCGCTGCTAGCGTAAGGAATAGAGGCCATGAACTGCATTCAATTCAATAAGTGTTCTCGATACGATGTACATGGATGGGTCGATAAGACTCAATATGTCCATCAGTATAACAATAAAGACGAAGATGTTACGATGAAATAGGCGGCAAGGTTGGTGCGAGGTGATGCGGACGAGATTTTCAGGAGATTTAGTCAATGTAAGTAGGAGGGCAGAGAATGCAGAAATTGAAACAAAGTCAAAAGATAGTTAATGAATAGACTAGTATAGTAGACCAAGCACATCTAGGGCTTGGGCTTGTGTTGTTAGTTATGTCGATTGGCTGCTGCTGTAATATGCATCATGTCTGGATGACAATGTAATCCACCTCTACCTATGATAGATGATCTTAGCTATTCTGCACTGACGAGAAAGTAGAGGTACGACACCACCGCATGGTTAATTCAATTCCTCGCTAATGCATTCTCGAATACGATGCTTCAATGGAACGCGAGGCGAGATACTGCCACTTTTTTTTTTTTAATAGAGCGAGCAATGCGCGTAGTCTAAATAAATCGACGGGCACAGTGGAGTAGTTGTGAAGTTGAAAATTGTTACTGTTTGGATGACTTTGTTCACCACCTAGTCCCGTTGCCTTGACCGAGAGCTATCGGATGCCTGCCACACTTACAGTTCTGCGCTTCCCTATTTGATCGGAGCAGGCTGCATGAGAGCATACTCGCACTCTCTCTTCGATCCATCCAGATATTACGGTAGAAAAAATGGCATGACACTGGAAATTTATTGACCAGCGTCAGATGCGGATATATCCTTCACTCCCAGCCCTATGACGTACCATCGAAGTTCTTGAACAGATACCCCTTTATCTGGCCGCGTGCGCAACGGTCCCGTATGTGGGTCGGTGATATTAGGCCCACCGAAACGGATAAGTAGTGCCTCATCATTCGTTGTTATCTGAGGCTACGATCCGGGAAGTCAGTAGGAGCACGAGGGTGCAGCAGACTCGATTTCCACGTGGCGGAGGTAGTGATCATAATGCACAGGATCGACTTTGGGAAGTTCTCCATTTCCCTTCGTCCATCTGATTGATATCCTAAAGAGCGATTAATCGTCACGAATTTGCATCCGTTTTCTCGTACTCTAGGAACGTTGTTGGACCGTTTGAGCGTGAGAAGCTGATGATGGTCCCATGTTTCATACAGATCAGTCCCTAACACGGTTAGGCTGAAGCATATAAAACGCGCCTACGGTATGCGGTTCCGACCGATCTAAAGTCGGAGTCACCTTCCGCATCCAAGCCCATCCCATCTACCGAACTCCCGACAAACATGTTCGAACAGTGGAGGTGGCGGTGGCAAAGACACAAAAAGGACGTTTGGTACATTGCAGTGTTGGGAAGCTTAGAATGCATCAGCCATGAGGCGATATCTGTGTCGGGCACCATGATAAGAAAAACTGTCCTGCGTCATGCATTCAAGTTACTTGTTTGAGAACGCTGCGATGCCATGGACGATATCGCTGACTAACTGGCAAACCTGGGGACCCACCCACTCAGCCTCCTTTTCATGTGCGGGCTCATGTGCGGGCGCTATCCCCGCAACAGACCGGCCCGCAATCCACTCCTTCCCTCACCCCACTCACCATCGCCGGAGCCTCATGAAATCACGCTTTGCGTCACTGCGCTGTTTTGGGTTTTCACGGACATGGACGAGTTGTACCCAAAAACTGCCGCCATTATCGCTAATCGGACCGTCGCCTTCACACCTCTTCGGAAAGTCTTGCATGTAGACTCGATTGGATCCGGTCTGTGCAGCATATCGAGAAAAAATTCAACGTGCAGCAGAGATGACACCAACGAACATGGGGCGCTTGAAACTCAACAGTAATGCCGAAGAAATACGCTGTGGTTCCTTGCGGTATTTTCCAGGATGACGTCGCCAGAAAAAAATGGCACGAGCGCACGGTCAAATCGAAGAGTCGGGTTCGCTGCCGACCATATCGGTAACTCTCGCGGTTGGAGAAAACAATAATGAAGCGCAGACTGGAGCGACGGAGGACGCCGGTCGGGCAATGCGTCGACCCGTGCATGCTCTAGTGTCTCCAGGGATCGCTGCGTAACATCACTGAAGGGGCGCTGGCTCCTAAACACGTTGCCTCGTAGGACCCCAGGTATTACGTACTGGATTCTTCTCCCCAGATTCGACCTGCCCCAGTTTTCTATATCTCCAGAATGTTTCACGGTGTTGCACTCCACGTTCAATCGTATTCTTCCCTTCTTCGATCCATGAATTAAATCATATACAACTACATCATGTCTTACGAACCGAGATGGGACGATCTGGAGCAGGCTCAGAATCAAAAGGAGAAGAAAGATGGCATTGATGGCCTTGAACCCACAGAGACGCACCGTAGAGGGAGCGTCTTCAGCATTGGACATGGTAGCAAGCGTCGCATGAGCATCAGCGATGAAGTTTTCGGCGAAATCACTGAGGATGGTCCCAACTATCGCGATGTAGGAGTCCTCCCAAGCAGATGGATCCCATCAACAATCATTAGCTGACACGTTGACAGGTTGGCTGGATGGGGACCGTCGTTCTCATGATCAAGACTCAAATCGGTCTCGGTGTTCTTTCGATCCCGTCTGCTTTTGATGCTTTGGGGCTCATCCCTGGTGTCATATGCTTGTTGGTGACGGGTGGCATGATCACCTGGGGTAATTACGAAGTTGGCGTCTTCAAGCGTCGGCACCCTGAAGTCTACAGTATCGTTGATGTAGGTGAGAAGATAGGTGGAAAGTTTGGCAACGAATTTGTTTGCGTGGCCTTCCTGCTATGTATGGCTCATCTTGCTCCATTCCGAACATTTGTTTGACGCGACGCAGGGTGGATCTGTGTAGCTGCCGCTGGATTCTCCGGCATCTCCACCGCCTTCAACTCCCTGTCTGTCCACGGTGCATGCACCGCAGTCTTCGTCGTTGTGGCGGCCGTTCTCGGGTTCCTCACGGGCAGCATCCGAACCCTTGGCAAGATCTCGTGGCTTGCCTGGATTGGCGTCACGTCTATCATAGTTGCTCGTAAATCATCTCCCACTGACTGCAACGAGGTTCTATTACTAACTTGCGTAGTGTTAACGTTGACTATCGCGGTCGGCGTTCAAGATCGACCGGCAGCGGCACCACAGACTGGATTCTACAAGTCTGACTATAAGCTCGTTGGCAACCCAACCTTCATCGAGGCAATGGGAGCAATCAACGCTTTTGTCTTTGCTTACGCCGGTACACCAGCCTTCTTTGCCATTATCTCCGAGATGCGAGAACCCAAAGACTACAACAAGGCCATGTTCACATGCCAAGGTGTGATGACTGGAATGTATCTGTTGGTAGGCATCGTGGTATACTACTACTGTGGCTCTTTTGTCGCTTCGCCAGCCTTAGGATCTGCCGGTCCTCTCCTCAAGCGCGTGTGCTATGGTCTGGCGCTTCCCGGCCTTATAGTGTCGACCTGCTTGGTCACCCATTATCCCGCAAAGTACATCTTCCTCCGCGCACTCAAGGGTTCCAAGCACCTCGTCTCCAATTCTCGTGTGCATTGGATGACTTGGCTATCATGCACCCTCGGCGTCACCATACTCGCATACATCATCTGCTCCGCCGTCCCCAACTTCGGCAGCCTCATCTCGCTTGTCGGAGCGCTCCTCGCCACGTTTATGTCACTGCAGCCTCTGGGCGCCATGTGGCTGTATGACAACCTTAAGAACCGAAAGAGGGATACCAGGTGGATCATCGGTGTTTGTTGGAGCTCGTTTGTCATCATCATCGGTACCTATATAATGGTGGCGGGTTCTTACGCTGCTATCGTTGGTATCATCGATGACTACAAGTCGGGCAGTTCGGGCGCATGGTCGTGCGCTGATAACTCCAATTCGGCAGGTGCGGCGCACTGATCTTGTATACTACATGCACGCAGCTTTGAAAGCAATGTATAAAATTGGGATTCGTATCATTTACGAATCGTTGGTGCCTATTACAAACGTGAGCTCTGCATCGCCGCGCTCGCCATGTCGGACAACGCATTTATGGACCAAGAAGTGTCTCAAGTTACCTCTTAATCTATCTAGGTGATTGGAATAAAAGGCGCATGTGATGCTCCCTTAGTACACGTGATTAGGAGTGAGGCTGGTTCATCTATGGATATATCTTCAATATTATTCGTTCGCATTCAACATCTTGAGACGTTAGTAGATCCCACATTGTTCTTAGATCTGTGTGAGATCCTCGCTTCTCTTAAATTATCGTAAGAGTCGACACACTGGAACTGTTTCACCACCTTTTCTCACGAAATGATCGCTCTGCAATTCTGGGAGCGGCAGAATTCACAAAGCAGATCTATCGAGCGGCTATTAATTACTGTTCTGAGGTAAGAAGTCCTATTGGTATCCTTTGCTACGTCTATTTTTCTGTTCACAGGTCGAAGCGTTGCTGGGTGGCTTCGGATCGGCGTCGGACAGTACGATGGCCGAATGAGCTAGCGCGGCCCAACTGAAGATAAAATAAGAAGCCTTAAACAATACGCCTCTATTACGTATATGTCAAATCAAGCGAAGCGAATGAGTTCGAATCCTAGATTCGAGTATATTCAATTGATCTGACCCTTTTAAAGAGTAATGGCGAGCCTAAGGTTGGGGCGGGAAGGGGTTAAGATCCAGGCGAAATTTCGACAGGCGGCTATCGTACAAGGTGCAAGATCCGCCACGGACAATGTCGAAGGCTGACCAACAAACTATGGGGAACATTGCCGCATCCGTGTCCTGTACGTGTCCGCTTCTGGAAGCCGCACTCAGGCAGGACAGAGTAGGCTCGATCCGCCCTAGGTGTGGAGTGGCTAGACCCATTTCTAATGCTAAGGTGACTGAATTTGAAGAGATAGGGATATATACGAGCGGATATAGATTGATGCGGAACAACGATCAAATTAGAGCATCACTATCCCATCCCCAGCCCTACGCTCATCTTTCTCGTGCGTTGATTCATATATCCCAAGTCGGTCATCTTTCCTTCACTTCCTACCTCATCAAGTGAACATGGGATCCTTTGGCGAAGGAGATTGGAGGCGGTTGAGTGTGGCAGTCATCGGCGGCGGCATTGGAGGTTTATCCACTGCTATTGCGCTACGCCGCGCGGGTCACGAGGTCACCATCTATGAGCGCAATGACTTCGCAGGTGAAGCTGGGGCATCAGTGTCTTGTGCAGCAAATGGCACTCGCTGGTTACATGAGTGGGGCGTGGATGTCGAGAAGGGTGACCCAGTGGTGTTGAAAAGGCTCATAAACCGAGACTGGAAGACTGGTGAGCCGGTCAGTGTTTATGATCTGGATGATTACGAGGAGAGATGGGGCTATGTGTACAACATGTTCCACAGGCAGTATATGCACAAAATGCTTATGGATTGCGCGTTACAAGAGGAGGGCGCTGGAACTCCAGCGAAGTTACTCGTGAACCACCCAGTAAGTCTCTCGCAAGCCGAGGCTAAGCTCATGGCATACTGATTGAATTCTAGTGCCAGACTATAAATCTTGAGACTGGCGAGATTCTCTTCACCAATGGGGTAAGAGCCAAGCATGACTTGATTGTTGGAGCCGATGGTATTGGATCGGTAACACGTAAAATCATCGGCTTGGACCCAGAAAAAAGGCCCGCAGAATCCAGCTGTCTGCATGCCAACGTATTAACCAAAGACGCTCGAAAGCTTGGCTTAGTTGACTACTCTCTCAACAGCGCATTGGAGTACTGGGGCGGCCAGGACGGCAAGTGGGACAAGATTGTCCTTTCACCTTGCAATGGTGGCAATCTTCTCTCTTACTATTGCTTCTTCCCTCGATCAGAAGGTGATTACACCAACCACACCTGGGGTGGAGCCGATCTTCCCGTTGAAGAACTTCTCGCGCCATATCCAGAACTTGATACTCAGGTCAAGGCTCACCTTGCCATCGGCATTGAGGTTCAGCCTTGGCGCCTATGGGTCCATCAGCCATATTCGTACCTTGTCAAGAGTAACGTTTGTTTGCTCGGCGATGCTGGCCACCCAGTAAGTTAGGCTCGTGATCCTAATTGACAAAGTATCGAACTAATATGCGTTTCCAGATGATGCCCCACCAAAGTCAAGGTGCCTGCATGGCCATTGAAGATGCTGCTGCTCTTGGTATTCTATTCAACAAGAATTACTTCAATGGAGACGTAAAAGAATCTCTCGATGTCTACGAGAAGATCCGTCTACCTCGTGCTACAAAAGTTCAGGCTTCTGCTGCAAAGGCTGCATATAATATCAATGAGCGCATCGGTAAGCGCACTCATCGCACCTACACAATGATGATCAGACCTAATTAGTATTCTTAGGCTTCTCAAGTAATACGAACATACCTAACTATAAGGTTGAGGATGAAGCAAACAAGCTCACTATTGAGGAAATGAATGGTTACGACATGTATAAGGACATTGATCAGGCTTTCGCCGAGAGGTGGGGAGTACCTTACACCGACAAGTACATCAAAGGCCTACCTTTTGGGCTCAAGCTTTCGAACGGTGTCACAGTCGGTGAACAATCTGCAAAACTGTAAGGAACAAAGTAAACTCAGCGTCTTAGAGCATAGAGCTTTTCCACCTGCCATAATTAGTAGAAGATCGAGATTGTGTGTTGATCAAGTCATTTGATAGGTCAATTCAGATGCATACTACTGAATCGCCAACTGTAAAAATGAAAAATTGCATGGCGTTGTGACCCTGACCGCGTTAGTTAGTCAAACATTCAATCATTCAACAAAAAGTGAAGATATTCTGGTTCTCAGTGTTCCGGAATTCACATGCGTCTATCTGAATAGATTGAGAGAATTTTCATGGTCTAACGACTGCTGTATTGGAATCAAATCATTATATGCAGCATTGTGGTATTTCATATTTCATGAAACATTGTAATTTGTCTGAAATCAGTATTGATTTGGAGTATTATAGATTGAACTAAAAGAATGGGAACAATAGCATCGGCAAAGCTCGAGAATTTTGTTGATATATCAGGTTTCTCAAGCATCTTCATTTGATCTGGATGATGTTCAATCTATCTCTCACAGGTTACATGCTCGGGATGCTTCCGCACTTGAAATTACTAAACGTGGAACAGGCTTACATTATGGCAGTGTTATATTATTCACGTTTCAACCCGTCTTTAATTCCCTCTTAGCTAGTTTAATATCATATTTAAGTTCTAAAGATGCCTTTACGTTGCTTTGAATTGTTTCAAAATCAACAATGAGATCATCCTTGACGGCAAAAACTGAATCATCGACAAGATACTTACTAGCCCTGTCGAAAATCTGGGTTGTCAAAGGAGTATACTCATTGTTTCCCGCCTGTAGCCACGTTATCAATCATGTTCAATAGTCTGTGGCAGCGTGTCGATGTGACCTACGATAATGTGAATGTGGGCAGGCCGGTAAGGGTGACGGTCAAGGAGCTGCAGCAGCTCACCAGCCGGACCGTCATATGGTACAGGATATGGAACAGGCCGCAGGCAATACAATCCATAATATCCGTTCTCATCCGTGGTGAGTTTACCGCGTAGGTTGAACTCTGCTTGGTCCGGATCTTGTTGTTCGTAGAGACCATTTGTACTACATTGCCAAATATCGACCGTGATACCTTTGAGTGGCTCATTGGTGGTAGAATCGCGGATAATTCCGTGCATGTACGTGACTTCGCCATTTTTTGGCATGGACTTGATGATACTTGTATCATTTTGGATGGGCGGCGTATCATGTCGGAAGAATGGTCCTAGGATGGCGGTTTTTGTGGTTTCATAGTCGGCACCTATGAGCTGCTTGTTTGTGATTTCGTCAACCAGCCTTATGAGATTCAATTATTGAAACAAATAGTCAATCGAAGGAACGTACGATTCTAGTCCAATCACATCACACAACAATTGGCCCTCATTGCGCCTCTCATTACTCATCTGACCCGCGCGGTTGATCATGTCGACGCCCATCATCCATTCATCCACCGTAAGGTCAACATCGCGCGCAAAGTCGTGGAGGTGCTTTATCAAGCTTCCGACAACTTGTGCAACACGTGGATTGGCTTTCGCTCCAGTAGCCTTGATGACATTTGATGTGAAATCGGCATCATATTGGGGCTTGGATTTGGTCGCACCGTTGACGGCGTTGGTGTGAGGCATCCTCATTCTTCAATTGAGGACTATGCGTAGATGGATTGAGTGTCAACAATTGAATAATGATCAGTACGCGTAAGCTCGTAGGTTCCAAAAAACTTAATATATAGACATTGAAACACTGACTCTTCGATACCCCGCAGTTGCTTTTAAGCTGGCGTGATGTACTGTTGAATACTAGAGCTACCCTATGTATCGGTTAGAAAGAGGTCCGTGCTAATTGGACGTCTAGCTGCTGCAGAATTGCAGGTGTCATACGCGCTTGAAAAGCTCCGAAGAAGTGACGCGGATCGCTCACAAAAGAGTGCAAGTGTACATGTGCATTAGCCGATGCCCCGCATCCGACGTTTCATCCGAACAAGTCCAACAACACCCAAACTCCCCCCACACACTAGAACGATGGATCATAAGATCATCTGAACTAGGTATAGTGTGAGACTCCGCTGACATGTCATGCGAGCTCTCGATCAGCACGATATTGATATTAGCATTCCTGTAAACGGTTTGAAGCGTGCAAGTCAACGTGAGGCTTTGAGTCGACATGGTGTTGTACAAGTCCACCGAGGAGTCCAATAATATCCTGAGGATATTACTGAAGTTGTTCAATGATAATGACGACGAGCTTCCACGGTCAGTTCGGCAGAGAACAGAGAATGTCACGTTTGAGGCAAACCGGGACTTACCCTACTTTCCCATCCCCTTCAAGGAGACTGAGACTACGGCGGCACTGAAAGCTATTGAGGCTTCAGCTGCTGCTGAATTGGGGGATCTTAAAGCCGGAAAAGATTCGCAAAGAGGTATCAAGATCGATCTAGAGAAGACAACGGCTTTTCTTTTCCAGGCGTATCTGGCTACGATTGGAGGCCTAACCAAGTTAGATCCGGATGTCAAGAGACTGCTCAAAGGTATTGCATCTCTGAAATATCCAGTGCTTACAGTGGCTGACACGATTTCGAAAGACACGGATCTTCTTCAAGCACAGTCTGATTCGTATCGTCGAATGTCAGCAAATCTATATGAAACGAAAAGTCAAGGGGAGTATTACCATATACATGGCTCCCCTTGAAGCATCGAAGACACTGGACATGATTGGATTGCCGCCTTTTCGACCAGATCTCAAGACACACGAGGAGATTGTTAATACGATAGAAGCTGCCGTCAAGAAATTCACAGTCGAGGAGCTTGAGAAGATGAATGCAGCCAACAAGCAAGCTGGGGTTCCTGCAATGAGACACGAGGAATTTTTGTGCACATCATTTGTAAGACTTTCATCCAGGTTTTTTTTTTTGAAAGAAACTGTTCATTGACTTTGGACACAGGGAAAAGTAGCTTCAGAAGCTTTACCATGGACTATAACTCCTTTGGAGGGCCGGACGCCGCCTTGCCCCCTTCCATTCAGTGATGATAAAAGACCACTGTCAGGTATCAAAGTCCTTGAATTGTGCCGAATCATTGCAGGTCCCACAATCACGCGCATCATGGGTGAGTACGGCGCCACTGTCTTGAAGATTACGAGCCCGAATTTGAGCGATGTACCGTTCTTTCAGGTCGATTGTAACATGGGTAAACATGCAGCCAATTTGGATCTTAAGACACTAGAAGGAAGAGCAAAGTTTGAAGCGCTCCTTGCCGACGTGGACGTCGTTGTAGATGGCTATCGACCTGGCAGCTTTGATCGACTCGGATACGGACCAAAACAACTCTGTGAGATGGCCATGCACCGGGGAAAAGGTATCGTGTACGTCAACGAAAATTGCTTTGGATATGAGGGCGAATGGGCTCACAGGCCAGGTTGGCAACAGATCGCCGATTGTGTAAGTTGTGATGTGTCCAAAACCACTACACGTTAGGGTCTTAAATTGACCGTTCCTGTACAGGTCTCAGGCGTTGCGTGGGAACAAGGTAAATTTATGGGCCTTTCAGAGCCTGTAGTACCTCCATTTCCGATCTCGGACTACGGTACTGGCTGTATGGGAGCCATTACCGCTCTAATTGGGCTTCTACATCGAGCAAAGCGCGGTGGCTCTTGGCATGGTAAGGTCTCCCTATTACAGTACGATCTTTTGCTCTTCAGGGCAGGGCTACATTCGGGGGAAGTCCAGGAGCAGCTGCGACAGTTCATGGGACCGGATTTTTTGGCGCTGCGTCACGACAACAGTGTCGATCAGATCAGTGGTGTTGCACTGCGACAAATGCGCCGACAATTCCCAGCCTTTTTCACAAGCCCGAAGTTACTTGACCACTGGTATGCAGATAAGTACAAGGCCGATGTTGAAGTAGTGAATCCTGTAGCCGAAATCGAAGGGTTAGAGATAGGTTTCCAGAGAGCTAGCCGGCCTAACGGATCAGATATACCTACGTGGGACTTTGGATCGGAGGCAGATGTTCAACAAAGCCCATGAGAGCATCGTCACAAGAATTATTCGAATGTATAAATTAAATAAATCACTAAACTGGTTGCGTCACGTCCTGTAACTCGTCATATGCAGGACTTGATGAGCCTTTCATTCCTTTCAGCCTCGGTACTAGACTATATACCTTTCTAGGTGGGCACAAAATCAAATGCTATTACCTTCTCTAAATGCATAGACACTGTAGGAAAACTTACGAGTACGAATTTACTTCTTCGTGCATCTTCTACTTCTTCCGGGAACACGTAAATGGCTGCTCTGTTTCCACATTCGCAAGTGCAGACACGAGTATCCACGGCTTTCTCGAGAACTCGTATCATCGTTCCCATATACTAGGTCTAAAAAAATTGGCAAGTTCCAGATTCAAGACCGTTGATTACAAAGTCAGTCAAACATGACCTCCCGTTGTCCCGATTTGACTCTCGTATAGATGTAGATCCCTTACGCGTCCGCTTCGAAATACGGCCTGGTGTGCTTTACTGCCCGGGTTTCACTTTCATGTGATCCCGCGCTTCATGCAAGCGTGCGTTTTCCGCTTCGGATATTTGCAATGAGAACGCTTCCGCAACTCCTCCGCCATACTGGTACCGCCTGTGCACCCACTGATGAACGCAACCGCCCCTCATTAGGCATATCTGGGGATGCAAACCACGCGCAATTAGATAGAATAGCGGAAGTCTAAGGCGGGGTTGCATCATCCGAATACCTCACAATTCTTTGCCGCCTTGTAAGCTTACACCATGGATGAAACCCTTAATCCCGGTGACCACAGCGATATTAGTGATATCAATCAACCATGGTCACTTCTTAAAGCTCCAATTTAAAGTATTTCCCTGGCCTACAACTTTTTCCCAAAGTCGGCCTTCTTTCTACTCTGGATCGATCTTTGAAGTTCTATCAACATGCTCGGAAAAGTCATTCTTGAAGAAGCTTTTGCATTGCCTCGCTTAGAGGAAAAGACAAAATGGTGGGCTAGTCTATTTAGCACAGATGCTGAGAAACATACGAGACAGATCCAAGATTTGACGGATATCCGACTGAAATTCGCAGATCAGTATGGTGTAGGGTACACCATTCTATCTTACACAGCGCCTGGTGTCCAAGATATATTCGACTCCAAGGAAGCTCAGGCTTTGGCAGTCGAGATCAACGACTATGTCGCCGAGCAAATCAAGCCCTTCCCCGATCGGCTTGGAGCCTTCGCGTAAGGATATCAGCTGCCTTACTATGTTGTCTAATTCAAATCACAGAACTTTATCCATGCACAACCCACAAGAAGCTGCCGACGAGTTACGGAGAACGGTCACAAGATATGGATTCAAGGGTGCATTAGTGAACGATACCCAACGAGCTGGTGCAGACGGCGAAGATTACATTTTCTACGATCATCCAGAATGGGATGTTTTCTGGCAAACACTGGTGGAGCTTGACGTAGCTCTATATTTGCATCCTAGAAACCCCACGGGCATTGTCTTTGAGAAGCTCTGGAAGGACCGTCAATGGCTCATTGGCCCTCCTTTATCTTTCGCTGTTGGAGTCAGTCTGCATGCTCTCGGAATGGTGACGAATGGTGTCTTCGATAGAAACCCTAAGGCGCAGGTGATCCTTGGACACTTGGGCGAGCATATCCCTTTCGACATGTGGCGCATCAACCACTGGTTTGAGGTGAGTCTTTCTCAATCTAGAATGTTCCGATGTGTGTACCGACGCTTTGCTAGGACCGTAAAAAGAAGCTTGGCCTTGACTGCAAAAAGACTATCCGTGAATACTTCAATGAGAATTTCTGGGTCACCACTAGCGGTCATTTCTCGACGACAACCCTGAACTTCGTCAAAGATCAAGTCAGCTCTGATCGTATTCTATTCTCGGTCGATTATCCTTTCGAGACTTTCGAAGATGGATGCAATTGGTTTGATAATGCGGAGATGAACTCAGGAGACCGTCTCAAGATCGGTAGGGAGAATGCCAAGAGTCTTTTCAAGCTTGGTGAGTACAAGGACTCGAATGCGAAAGTGATATAGATATTGTAGTAATATGGTATTATTTGATAATCGAAATGTACGTTTTCAACGGGAGGTCCAGGCCATTTTCAGTAAGGTCACGGTATGGCGAACAAGGCAGGCAGGACTCATTTAAAATGAAGACAAGCACTGCTCAAGGAGCCATGGTTTTGGTGCTGTCTGTGCTTATCGCCAGGCCATCTCGAGGGCAGGTTTAACGAGGGACGGCCGAGGCACGCTAAAAATGGATCGCCCAGCTAGCGGCCCCGAGCCTATCTTCGGATACTGCACCTTTGGGCGCACGTCGGCGCCCCGCTTTACGCTTTATCAGTATGCCGCCAGCGAGATCGAACCCCCTGGAGTTGGCAGCCAGACTGATCGAGTGGCGATTTGACGGGAGGGTATCAGAGACTATAATAATATAATGGCGGCTACTGCTCCAAGAGCGACGGCTTCCGCACACTCTACAACACAGCACCCAACATCCGCATACCCTATTCTGACACTGGATGTGGGTCTGGGTGACTCTAACCTATAATCACGTGATGGTTTGAATCATCACCTTGGATCTCAAATTCACAATGCCTCGACGACCAGTAAAGCCAGAGGACCGGCAGCGGGTTGCTCGAGCATGCGACCCATGCAAAGCATCCAAAAAGCGCTGCAATGGGAACCAACCTTGCAATGCTTGCGGAAAGAAAGGCAACACTGAGTCTTGTCACTACACACCCGGCCGGAGGCACCATCCTTTACCACGGAGAAGCTCGTTTTCCTCACAAAATGACCGTGTAGTAAACTCGAACTCAGTTGACAATGGGAATACAATACGCGATTCTATGCTCTCACATGTGTCTTCCTGGGATGTTCATGATCATATTGTCATGTCGTCCGGTAGCGTCGCTTCTGACGAGATCGAGGCTCATGGACATGATGGATCTGAGCTCAGTTATGACAACGACACGCAAAATTTCTCTAACGAAGGTATGGATCAACCGCCTCTCATGTTGTCGAGCGTGAATGGAGAAAACGGTAAGTCTAGCCGAGAAGCAATTTTTGTGGTGACTTGCAATGTATTTTGAACCGTGCTTCCAACAAGCTGACCCTTGTTCCATCCAGTCTTTATCGGTAATACGGCAGCGATCTCGTTCCTGAGATTTTTACAGAAGACATTGGAGCATCATGTTGGTCCTTCTTGCTTTACCAACGCCAAAGAGAGTGAAAAGCTTTTTGAAGCAGATACTGCAGACGTAAACCAAAATCCTGTCTACGACGGTTTAAGCATTGACGATAAAAGAACCTTTGTACAAGTTTTTCTGGATGCCGTCCGTATCCCCCATTTTCAGCCTTTGCTACCCTAAACTACTGTCTGACATGTGCTTAGTCGAGCGGCCTTCTCGATCTCTACTCGTCGGAGGACATCTCCCACTTATTGGGAAGCTACGAGCCTATAAGCCCAAGCAAAATACCATCGACTTCCCAAAAACTGAGTAGCTTGGAGACCGTGTCTCTATACCTTATGATTGCAATCGGAGTACAGTGTCGTCGTAGCAAAGATGATGTCACATGGGCAGCGAAAATCTTCTCTTACGCTCGGAAAACGGCATTCGATGCAATGCTGGAGAATCCAAGTCTGGATCTAGTCAGAGCCTTTCTCCTTATGGCTTTTTACATGTTCGGAGCATGTCGTCGCAATTCAGCTTTCATGTATCTTGGGGTGGCCTCAAAAGCCGCCGACATTCTAGGCCTACACTCGTCTGCGCAGTACAAAAACCTGTCGCAGGAAGTCCGAAAGGCGAGGTAAGCCGACCATTACCGTTTGAATGAAGGAAGTCAAGCTGACTTGGTGGTTGCAGACTTCGGACAGCAAAAAGTCTGCGTGTCTTCGATGTCATTTGTAATTCAATTCTTGGCCGTCCGAGTAGTACTCCATCTCTACGAGCAGGGCATACAAGCTACGTGACTGACAACACGAACATTAGCCCTGAAGACACATACAAAGCGTTGGCGCTAGGAGCCTCTTACGAACTATCTGCTATTCTTAACGAAGCTGTTACTAAATCTTCTGAAGTCGGTCTCGATACGGCAGCAACCGAGGGGTTTGTGTTAGCTTTACGGCAACGTAGCCGCACATTTCCTCCGATCCTGCGGCATCATGGTGACGACGATGGCTTCAATTCACGACATATGACCATAGGAAACGTTCACGTTTCTGGCACGTATTATTTCAGTGTCATTCTTGTCACTCGGCACTGCTTGATCCGGCACGTTGTACCTTTGCTCTCAGAACAAGCACGCGTCTCGGCTCGACCGCACAAGGGCTCGGTGCCTACAACAACTGAAGATGCCAAAGTCACCCACCTAGCGGACGCTTGCATCGAGGCAGCTACTTTCATGGCACAGATGTGTTATCAGGTCATGAAATCTGGCTTGCTAGTAGGCAACATGTGTATCCTCAAGTAAGTGGTAAAGCCTCGAAAAGATTACAATACCAAAATGCTAATTCCGAACTGGGCATGGATTTTTGCGACTGGACTTGTTCTAGGCTTTTCCCTTCTTGTAGAAGATGGCAACGATTTTCCACAGAAACGCACAGCATTTCTCAAGTCGCTCCATGTTTTGGGTGAGCTCAAGCGAATGAGCCCCCAGGCCGAGCAGTACTACCACATCCTTTTGAGCTTTCATCAATCGATAAAGACCTACCGAGAACAACTGAATCGAGAAAGGCAAGAGCATCGCGAAACGCTGGTCGATCGCGTCTTCTTGACAGACTTCACAGACCATTTTGAAGATGTGGAACACATCACCACACAGCTTCCGAGCCCGAATGCGACCGTACTAGAGTCCTCTTTGGCAGAATGGCCTACCGAGCTAGATCATATGGGTTCTTTGAATGCTATAGCACCCATAGACCCTGCCTTAATGGGTGATAATGATGTCATCATGCGCATGCTTTGGGACGTTGATAGGTATGCTGGTGAATATGTTGATCCTCTGTTACCAGATACACGTATGAGCTTAGATGCCTCAGCGCAAATTTGAAGTACAGTATGATTGATGGGTTTCACGATCAATGAATAAGAGCGGCATTTAGGAGCTATATTATACATTACCTCGTTGGATTCACAAGCCTATATACATATCTTAAGAATTCATGCACAGGACCGAAGTCCTGGGCGATCATATGTGTACAATCGAGGCATAAAAGCAATGGAAATGAAAGGCTTTGAATCAATGTAGGAATACTTCAGTGGAAACTAGCCTTTCTGGCTGTATACGAAGAAAAACTACCAGCTATACTCATGGTCTCCATCCTGTCGTTGAATCATTTCGTGAAGATGCCGTTCTTCTTCTTATATTCATCTAAGACTCCGTTGTAATCCTCGGGGCAGTATGGGGAGATGAGCTCCTTGATGAACGAACCTTTTCGCTTATTCTGAATGCCCATGTCCTTAAGCAACATGTCTATGTAGGGGATGCCCTCAAAGACGAAGTCTGGGAGACTTGCACCGTACCCACAAGGGTATCGCCATTTTCCCCATTGCGTGTGCATCATAATCTCGTTCGTGATTTCGTCCTGAGTCTTTGCCTCGCGGTCCAACAGATCATCAAAGTAGGCTGTGATCCAAAGGCCCTGAGTGCTGGCGCAGATCGCCGTGCTGACCGAAGAGATCATACCTGCGAAGGCGAAGTTTCGCTTTGCAAGCATACCCGATGGAACCATGAAGCGATAGTAACGAAGAGGTTCTGCGGCCTTTTTCGGCTTGGTACGTAGAATTGGTTGATTCTCTAGGATCGGGAAGTCTTTCAGTACTTTGGCGTCATACTCGAGGCTGAGATTCGCCTGTTCTTTCGCATCGATTGGAAGACCTAAGCCTGCCTCGTCCAGACCCGAGAACGTGATGGTTGACTCTTTCTTCCAGCCTGTCGAACAAATCATAGCATCTGCTACCAGTTCCTCCCCGTTCTCGAGCACAACCTTTCCAGGAGCAAGGCGGTCGATGTTCTCAACGTGTACACGGATCTTGCCATTGCGTACCATGTCGAAGAAGCTAGTGTTGTAATTCAGGATACTTAGGCCGCTGCCAATCCAAAAGACAGAGTGCCACGGTTTCAGCTTCTGAAGCTCGGGGTGGTCGTCATATTGGTTGCGCTGTAAGACATCATTGCCCATCATACTCCAGAAGCCCTTCACAAGCATTCGTCCAATCGAAGTCTTTTCCAGGAAATTGCGCACAATACCAAAGCCATCCTCATGTCCCCATGGACAGGGACTGAACCAAGACAAGGCCCGAACGTTGAGGATAGTGTCTATGCGGTGCTGAAGCGGTGTCACGTGTCGGGGTGCAATCCAAACAGGTCCGTTACTATCAGGCTTGATGATCAAATCAACAAGAACACCGCTCTCGACCATCGCATACGCCACGTCATATGCCGACTTGGCACCTCCCACAACGACAGCTTTCTGTATTCCTTTGAGCTCGTCTGCTCTTTTGCAAAACTCCTTCGCGTGGAAGAAGGGCTTTTCAAAAGTTTTCGCATCCTTGTAATGAGGGATGTTAGGTGTCGACGTGAGACCCGTTGCTAAGATGAGTTTTTTCGTTCGTATTTTCCTCTCTCCACCTGGCGATGCGACTGTCAATATCCATCCAGATTCTGTGGACTCAACAAGACCGACAGTTGAGTTGAGTTGCAATCTCTCGTATATCCCGTAATGTTTCGCGAAATCAGTCAGGTATCGGTTCAAGACCGTCCCAGGGATGTGACTGAGCGATTTCACACCGTAGACCTCTTCGCTCATGGGAAAGTCAGGAAATTCGTAGCTGCCAAGCATATTGTTGGACTTCAGGCCTGGGTACAATCGCTTCTCTGACCATGTGCCTCCGACCGACTCGTTCGACTCTAGCACAGCAATTTTCTGCTCTGGATGGGATTGGATGTATGCCCGAGCGGCCCCTAGGCCAAACCACCCTGATCATCACTCCGTCAGAACAGCCTTACGAGGGTCATAGGCAGGTAGGTTAACGTACCAGAACCAACTACGACAAGGTCGTAGAACTCAGGCAGTGTTGCAATCATAATCAGAGGCTGAACGTGAAGCGGAACGACAAGGGGAGGAACGATTATGGCGTTTCACTTTAGTGGGAGATGACTGATGTAGAGAAATAGTCGTATGCTCCTGAAGAAGCTCGATTCAAGTACATGAAGTAGCGTGAGCATCATAGCACTGAGGGTGATTGGAGCCTTGCCAAAAGCCGTATCGCAAATTGGGGTTACCCGAATCAATCGTCCAATGCGAACCTACCGGCGTCACCTGATCTGGGGTAGCCTTATCTGGGGCAAAGGACGTTGGCCTTTTCTGGCACCGGGTAACGTTCCAAAGATCTTCGGCAAAGTATCGTCGGCTAGATAAGGACTAGTGCGCACCCTTACTCTCTCCGACCCGTCATTGGTGCACTGTCTGCTTCGGATTGCGGATAACGTACCAGCATTTTACAAACATTTATACGCGGCGCGGCTTATCAATGGAGGGGAAGTTTTATCACCCGCGGCGGTACTTCGCTTCTATCGTTCGGACGTCCCATCAGCCACGTATGTGTTCGTTATCTGAGATGACCAAATCAGGAATCACAGGAAGCGGCAATGGGCTCCATCGGACCTGGACGAGAGGGCACACGAGGACGTTGGAAATGTACCGAAACATGGGAGATGCATGCGCCTAATAGTCTATTAGAATTAGCACATTGTACAACAAGCTTATTTTCCTGGGTACCGACATTTCGATGAACAATGACTCTGTTTCAAGTAGAGATGTGTACAAAAAGTACGTGCCTGGTTGTACACAGATGGTAAGAGATGGCGATGGGTTATCAACATGAGAAAAAGGTATACATGAAAAGTGCTTAGGAATTGACTTCTATGGTCCTCATGCTGGCATACGTGATATGCTAAATGATGTCTCATAGCGGACTAATAACTCCATCGATAGTTCCAGCATGTAGACCTCCAGTGATCTGAATATCAGCTGCCGTCGTGTGTCTCGATGAATCGCTGAGAAGATAGATGATAGCGCCAGTCAGATCGTTTTGCGTGCTCAATCTTTGCAGTGGTGGAGCCAGCCACATCTGATCTCCTTCCCTCTTGTCCTTGGATGCACGCACGTTGCGTGTCATTTCCGAATCGACGAATCCGGGAGATATGGTATTGACTCGGATGTTATGTTTGGCTAGCTCTACCGCAAGTGCTTTAGAAAGCATCAGAATACCGCCTTTGGAGGCATTGTATGCGGCCATCCTGTAGCCTGGGAGACCAATGTGAGAAGATTGCGAAGCAATAAGCACAATGCTGCCACAAGCTCCTCGTTTGATCATTTCCTTCGTCACTCGTTGGACGATGAAGAAAGTTCCCCGGACCTGAGGCATATTAGTGATGCACGAGGTCATCAGCACACAAGATGGGTTTTACATTGATCTCTTGGATACGCGTGAATTCCTCCCATGTTTGGTCAACGAAAGGCTTGTCAATGGCTATGCCTGCTGCAGGTACACATCCGTCGATTGATCCAAGCGCCTCGAGGGCCTCATCGAACCCCGCATTCAAACTGTCCTGTTGCGTAAGATCTGTCTGAAAATAGAAAGTCTTAACGTGGAATTTCGAGGCCAGGCCATTGAAATCCTCGACCGGTTCATTCTGGATGTCCAAGATGGCTACATTTCCTCCCAGTTCGCAGATGGCTCGGGTGGCGGCAAAACCGATACCCTGTGCACCGCCTGTGATCAAGTAATTTCGGCCTCGCAGCTCGAACATAGGCCGCACATCGTCAAGTTTGTCTGCCATTCGAGATGACTTCTGGGTCAAGAGCGTCTACTATGTCTCAAAGGTGTAAAGGCTGGGATGGTGTGTTTGTGGATGTTGTATTCAGCAATGCAGAGATGATAAGTCCATGTAAATTTTGTAACTTCGCGTTCAGCTATTAGGTTCCAAATTTAATGCCACACGGTGGAACCGAGACCCATGTGTCCTAATCGGCAAAGTTCCTTCGCCGTGCAGCAACTATCCGACAGTGGCGGCAAAACGCGTTTGTGGTGCCGATAGTATTTGGTGGGGCGGAGGCGGCTCCGTCTCCGTCTTCGCGACTGTTAGTCGCACGCTAGACTTCAAAGTCCCTGTGCCGCAGCACATTCTAATCGAGGCAGTCACGAAGCGTGCATTATTTAGGTTATAACACAGTTCGTTATACGTTCGTCGGTCTCTATGATTGAAACAAATAATAGGTTTGGAACAAGCATCGCGACTCTGTATCACTGCTGAATCTTGAAAGGTAGCCTCGAAAAGTTTCTGGGAACCCATATCACGCCCTCACGTCCCGCATTTGCCTTCAGTCTTGTTTTCCAAGATGTTTAACGATATCACAAAACCTCCACCGCCGCTACCAACAGAGGACCTCCGAGAGCTCGGCCCGGGCGTTTCTATACTCTCCCCGCTCACCCGCAGGGGACACGGCCCAGGAATCATCCTACTTGTCCCAGATTCAGACGCTTCCACCAAGATCATCGAAGGTATTCCATCACTTCTCGTCAAGTGGGCCGAAGAAGGTTATACTGTCGTTGAAATTCAACAGCAAGCGCTAGAAAAGAATGCTGGGGATGCGCTTGGGCAAGGTGTTGATGCATTGAAGCAAAATGAAAAATGTACTCCTATAGATAAGATTGGGGTCGTGGGTAAGTTGTACCAGAGCGCGCATTTGATTTCGAGTCTAATGGTATCGTTCACGTAGCATATGACCCGACATGCTGGAATGCTGCCGCAGAGGCAGTAAGCAAGATCCGGGAAGTTGCGGCTACGGTTGTGTACGCAGATATAGCTCAGAAGAGCGCTATAGCTGTGTCAAATGTTCCGTCCGTCTATCATCTGGCAGGCCGAGGAAGTGATAGACCACTGAGAACTGAAAAATTGACTGTGTACTACTATCCTGAAGTACAGTCATACAACTTTTCCATACCGTTCCAAAAGTCGTTTCATTACACTACCGAGGCAATATCGCATACCAGGAGTATCACTCATCTCAAGAGCCAGATGGGGGGCCCTTTTTTCGACCTTGAGCTCATATGGGACGAGCACACCTACTATGAGTTTTCAGATCGCTCTGTTGAGCATACAATGAGCACTATGGTCCGGGAGCCATATGTAAATCACGTTCCTACCGTATGGATCCACCTCAAGACGAGTCTGGGATCAACGTACTAACTGCATGATAGCTTACGGGTGGCGTGGGAAGAGAGCCGTTGACCAACTTCTACGCACATAATTTCATCTTCAACAACTCTACGGACACAAAATTAGAGCTTATCAGCAGGTCAATTGCCATCGATCGCATAATTGACGAATTCATTCTCATGTTTACGCACGATCGCGAACTTGACTGGCTGTGCGTATTCTCCTTTTGTGTCAAGCAGCTAATAAACTAACAATAATCACAGTATACCTGGTATTCCCCCAACCAACCTCAAGGTTGAGGTGCCATTCACGGCTGTTGTGAACGTCCGTGGTGATCGTTTGTACCATGAGCATATTAGCTGGGACCAGGGCACGGTCCTCCGGCAGCTAGGTCTGCTGCCAGAGTACCTACCCTTCCCGTATCCGTTACCGGATGGGAAAACCCCAACACCCGGCAAGCAATTCGAATACCACGTGCCGGTAGCTGGTACTGATGCGGCAAATAAGATGAGAAATAGGAATATGATACAGTCGAATCAAATGTTCGGGTATAAAATCAGAGAGGTCTAGTTTATAGATTTATATTTCATGACACGGTTTTAGTCGACAAAAAGGAGCGCCATGTCCACGACTGTTGCATGGTCAATCACTTGTTGCGAAGAAGTATCTGAGCATACGTTCATCTTACCCCCCCAAGACAGCTTACTTATCTACTTGACTATTCTTCATAGGCGGCTAAAAGAACACGCCCGTATTCAGGAATCAACTGGTGGCGTTGGTTTCATGTCAGCGCAACTGGTACCAGTCGTTTGGGAGGGAAGCGCTGCCTCAACCATGACGTCTCTTGGAGCACGTGCCTGCTTCAGCTGGCGCCGTTTGCAATGAGAGTAAAAACGTTACTGGCAGCTGTCTGGCATGTTAACGGGGTCGGAGACGTTTCACGTGGCGGCTAGCGCTGGGTCTAACCGGATACAGCCAGATTTGAACGCTAACGGCTCGGCGCGCTTGCCCCGACGCCAACTGCCCAAAGTCCAGTTTATACACGAAATTTGATCCTGGCGCTTGCATAACAGCAGGCTACCGCATCGAAGCCTTTTTCGTGATTCGCGGTCATTATGTTGGCCCTTTCGCGCTTCGAAGATCTGCAGGTGCGTGCCGCTATGCGGGCCGGCGGCGTGTTGTCTATAATTAGCGATAACTGTTTGTATAGCTAACTGAAGCCTCATACGATTAGTGCCAATACAACGCCGTTTGCACCAAGCCTAAACACTGAATTTTCCGATTTTCCATTGCCCACCGGTCCATTGAGCGATTGTTGCTTTCGCTATCTCACCGAACGAGTTGTTGTCATACATCTGCTGAACGATCTTATATCCATCAAGCGGGCCACGGCTAAGGCTGGTGCTAGTGACCATGCCGAACTTTCCTGTCTCTCCGATATCTTTCACCAACGCGGACATCCCAATATATCTTGATTCGAGCCACGATCAGACGTCTTTGCGAATCGATGAAACTTCCGAGCACATATGTCCAAAATGCTCGGCCAGCTCAAAAGATCAACCTATTCACTGTATAACAGTGTCACCAGCTCCACCTCCATATACCACAGTGACTCCACGGACAGCGTCTCTCGGAAGATTGGCTGTTCCCGTCCTCAACTTGCAGACAGCAGCCGGACACTGGTCCAACCCTGGTCGTCCACATCGTCCTGCACCTACTTTCCGACCCGATGGAGAAGGAAGGCGTGTACGGTTTCGTCACAATGCTTTCTCCCCCATCGCTTCTCGAACTCACGACCATCATCTTGACGGCAACCAGCGAAGCCAGATCGGTCTTGGCATACCGGATGCTCCGTTCAAACCTGATGCCAGCCCGATAACGCCTGGGACGGCAGAGAAAGCGGAGAAAGTAAAAGAGATCCAAACTCAACAGGAAAGTTCCGGGGGCTTGTTTGGCGCATCGAATTTCGCTCAGGGGATCGAACAGAAACTATGGAATTACAGTGCGTCTCGCAATGTTGTTAAACGATGGCTGATGGAGATCATCAGCTGGACCTTGAGCGCACTTTGCATGGCTGCCATCATAATCGCCCTGCACATCTACCAACGTCAGCCCTTACCAAAGTGGCCCCTTGGATTAACATTGAACGCTTTCATTTCAGTCCTGGCAAAGGTTGCCTCGGCAGCTCTACTCCTCCCTGTTTCTGAAGCTCTCGGACAACTGAAGTGGAACTGGTTTCAAGCAAGGCAGAACAAGTCTAAGGAAAGCAAGAAGATGTGGGATTTTGAGTAAGTAAAAGCAAGCTACAAATTGGCGTTGGCTTTAAGTCAGTATAGATCTACAAAGGTACTTTGGTGCCATGTTGTGACATGCATCTAAAAGAGACTGGCGTTTATTCTCTTCACCTTGGCGAACTTTGCTGACTTGATGGTCCAACTCTAGGCTGTTCGATAATGCCTCCAGGGGTCCTTGGGGATCCTTCATGTTACTATTGCGTACTAGAGGAAGATCATTAGCAGGCCTTGGCGCAGCCGTCACTCTTTTTGCGCTTGCCATGGACCCCTTCTTCCAACAACTTGTTGGCTTTCCCGAGAAATGGCGTATCCAACCGATGAAAGGGTCCATTGCCCGTGCAACCACATACACGACGTATGTAGCTGGAACATACTCAATAGAAAACGATGCCGTCCTGGAGCTCGACCAAGCCATGTCAGCAACAGCATATCATTACTTTTTTGATAACGGAACCGGGTCAGTCACTTCTAGTAAGGACGATGGAATCAGACCTGCAATCCCGCTAGCATGCCCCAACAGCAATTGCACGTGGAGCGAATATGAAAGTCTGGGTGTCTGTAACAGTTGTGAGGATGTCACGGACCGCCTCGAGTTTCGCTGTCGCGTGTCCATCCTCGACTGGATACAGTCTCCAGTTGCTATTCCCGACCTATCCAATTGGGATTATCCAAATGGCACTGCATGCGGATGGTATCTCATAGCAGATAACCCAATTCTAATGACCGGCTATACCACCGATCCTTTTACCAACCATACTGGAGAGGTACTTGTGTCACGCTCACAGCCCCTATACGATCTTTTCACAAGAGCTCCGCTTCCTGGCTACGCAACGAAACTTGACGACACCCGCAATCCAATTTCGCATTTTGTCGTTGTTTCTGGTGAGAATGCAGTGCAGGTTCAGCGGAATGCAACCCCTATAGCTCATGAATGCAGACTATCGGTAAGATGCCCGCGGCTTCAAGCGCTATGCTTCTTCTCAAGATCAGTGTGGGTCAAGCACCATTCAAGGGGCGCTTCAGTCGCTCGATCACTTCAGGGGATGCATACGCCGTAGCCGAACTCCCTCTCTTGGCCAATAACACTGACTCTTAGGGTTGTAGTGGTGCATCAAAACTCTGCAGTCGACTGTATCAGGAGGATCGTACACTGAAGACGTTACGGCTACAGTCTTCAACAAAACCCTCGGACCTGATCCATGGACTGCTACTACGTTATTTGACGGTAATACGTCTGTTGGCATCAACCTTGTATACAACGAGAATCTCACCATTCTCGGAAATAGTGGGTACGAGTACCACGTCACCAATTGGACGCATTCCAATATTCTCACGATTTTCGACGATATTTTTCCTTCAACATACACCGTCACCAACACTACGGATATGGCTCAGGCTGTTTTGCGATTCGAGCAGTACAGGACCAGCGGCTATCGGTCACGGGTTGAGCTATACAACCCTTTTCTCTATGACAACATCACGGCACACCTAGACAACTTGGCCACTGACTTTACCAACATAGTGAGATCAGGAAAGGACTCAATCGAGATGGTGCAGGGTCCAGCATTTGACCTAGTCAGTGTCGTCGAAGTTCGATGGGAATGGCTTTCTCTCCCTCTTGGTTTGCTGCTACTCACGTTCATATTCTTGGTGGCAACTATCATCCGAAGCTCGATGGAGCAGGACGTCGGTGTTTGGAAGACCTCCGCCATTGCAACACTTCTTTACGGTCTCCCAGACGATGTGCGGAAGAGGGTTACGTCTGTCAAAGACAATGGAACACCACGAGCCAATGCGAAGCATACAAAAGTGAAGTGGCTTCCTGGAACCGGATGGAGGCTCTCGGGTGCGAGCGCGTTCTCGCCATCTTCTCTGAGATCTCGTCACACACCTCCGCAGACGGAATGGAAGGGATGATTGAAATAATAGGAATGAACATCAAACACTCGTATACTACGGAGATATTTAGGATATCTTTCCCTCAAGCACTGAAGCTTCGTTTCTTCACGTTACAACTCTATTAAGACGAACGAAAAGCACTCTATATCCTTCAACAACCACATACTATTTTTGGACGTTGAAGCCCGATCCGGCTTTCCAAACACGGGGAGATGGAGTATCAAGGGTGTGTGGGCTGTGCGTGGCGAAGCGCTGGGCTTAGGTGTCCCTTCAGACGCAGCGCTTGACACTGGGACATCACGGCCTAATTCTACAGATGTCCATCCCTCAAGACGCATCGCGTGCACTCGATGTCACATTTAGAGATCGTAGTCGAAACTGGCCAATGCGTGCCTCAGCAAGAACGATAATTTTGCTATGAAATGCTCGATGACTACTTCCAAGTACGCGTGGGCTTTCCTTGTCTTGCGGGTGAGATTTGCGACTCATTGAGCTTAAGCGCCGGTAGTACATGGCAGATAATGCTTGCTTTGACTTCGTTGGCTCTAACACTCGCAGGGATAAAACCATAGATGTTTCAGTTCACCTATCGGGCGGCTAGCAGCTAGAGGAAGTAAGACGCGCTTCGAATTGTGGGGCCGAGAAGTACTGAGCCAATCAGCGCTAACGCGTCAACTCTCTACATCCCACCTCATCTGACTTGTAAACAGTTAAAGATGAGGCATTCTGCCCGCAATTGCAGGGCAGGGCCGGCTCCACTCAGCATTCTTTCAACAACTTCCGTTTCTTCATTTACTTTACTACTTTAGTACATTGAGGTGCTGCGCACTGATACCTAACATCTAAACAAATTAGAAAATACATATCCACTTTTACAATCTCTACGACAACATGCGCTACGCACTCATCTTCACAGCTTTGGCCCTTACTGTTCTCACCGCTCCGCTCCCAGTGGTACGTCGATGATGTGCTCGGCAGACTTGACTCGTAAACGCTAACGGCAGACGCAGGAGCAAGCGCGCGATGTTGCCACCCATGAGCAGCGATCCGTGAGGCGATATGGCGATGGCGTGACATTAGATTCACGCGAAGTGGAAATTGAAGCAGACGAAGAGATCGAGGTCAATGAGCGTCGCGAGGCTGAAGCAGATGGGAATCTTCGACCAAACAGGCGCGAGGCTGAAGCAGATGGCAACCTTCGCCCAAACAGACGTGAGGCTGAAGCAGATGGCAACCTTCGACCAAACAGGCGCGAGGCTGAAGCAGATGGCAACCTTCGACCAAATAGTGCTCGCGATGGAAACCTTCGCCCTAACAGAGCTCGTGAGGCTGACGCAGACGGCAACCTTCGACCAAACCGAGCTCGTGACGCCGAGGGTTTCGCCCCCATCAGTCGCTCGCCGATCCCAGCCTAGATTAAGCACCCATCACAGAAGACCCGGATTTCGAGTAGTGGAAGCCTTGCGGACGCATGGCCATTGTAGCATTTGTAAGAATTCGAGGAGATTCGATCTACGAGTCCAAACGACAATAACCAGCTTCACCACTGGAAGACAATTTTCAGGTGATCCAGAGATATCAGTCAAGTCACGCTCACGCAAGTAGCACGTTCCCAAGACACTCTTTTCACTCTTAAATGTGCGTGCATCATCATTGTGATGTTGAAGAGGTGAGATGGAGGACCGAAGTGACATTACAGTAGTTCGCCTCAGCCTATCAATAGGCTCCATTCATGAAAATGTTCAATGGTGTTCATAGATAAAGCACCTTCATTTTGCATAATACGCTCATGAGTCTCATTGTGTAAAAGTAGCCGTTCTCCTATATGAACGAGATTGAGATTTTGACCTTAGAGTATCAGTAACATCTAAGAGGAGGTGCCACATCTAAGGAAAGCCATACCATCCTATGTATGTCTGTTGGGCACTATACGAGTGAGTCTCGACGTGCCAATGGGCTGAAATTTGAAATGCCCTATTCTAACCCAGCTAGGACCCTACCATCGTGCCAGAAAGAGAATAAATAAGTCCTCCTTTGTCCCAATCAGCCTTGAATCGTTTGTCAAGCTCAGTACCAGCGTGACTAGACACGACACTTTGATCAACTACAGTCGACACAGTGTCGCCCAAAGCCTTCCAGCTGCTCTTGCTCATCAAGATTCAGGCCTTGCCTAGACAAGAGGTTGTTCTGAAGCTCGCGAGACAGCTGTTCATTAAGTCTCGGGAAGAGATCATTCAATGAATCATCTACCTCCCTCCTCTGTGTCTCTGAAAGCATAGGATAATGCTCCGTGGTCAAAACTCCAAACAGACGAGGCGTTGCCTGCTCGAGTTCCTCATAAGGGATCGCGATCTTGCCATAAACCCGGGCCCAGAGTTGCCGCGAAAGACTCAGCCGAATCTCATCATTGAGTTCCTCATTGTAGTAGCGATCAAACTCGGAACTACGCTGGACCTCATCTAAGCGGTTAGTAACACCGCCAGAAAGCTCTTCCGATGGCACAGGAGCATCGAGTGAAGCATCTTGACCTGGCCCTGACGCTGTACCAGCGCCTTCCGGACCGGTCTGGTGCAGTATTTACATGGCAGCCATTTCAGCCCGGAGCCTGCGATTCTCCTCCTGTATCTGTAGTATACCCGCCATGTTGAGGTCGGATTGTGAAATACTCGAACTTGAATGAACAGGAGAGTTGCCATCCGCTTCAACCATAGACGGAGGGGACTGGTTACAGTCCAAAGGCTGAGATCCGCCTTGAAAAGAAAGTAGAGGATTATACTCGCGGCCTCGTGTAGGTTACGAAGGGCGAGTAATACGGCCAGAGAGAACCCAGATTGTGAGCCCCGCCAGCCTGAGCTGCGTCCGTGAACAGCGGACCCACGTTCAACATCAATGGGAATTTCTACAGCAGCGTAGGCAGCTTCGACTCATCGCCATTTGCGATGTCGACAGAACCGTCTCCGTGGAACAGCAGCTTCTTTGCTAGAACAGGCGACTCTGTTTCGCAGGCAGGCTCCATGCGGGGCGGAATTCAGGGCCGTGGCCATGGCCGTAGCCGCGGACGTCCCGTTAGTCCCATGGCTGGAAAACCCATGCTCGGAGCATGCGAAGCTTGAGAGATAGCCGAAGGAGGTACTGAGAATCCAATCCCCGTCAAGATGCCGTCGGGGCACGCCAACGCCTGCACCTGGGAGGCCTTGCAGCCGAGCTTGCGCGACCTGACAAAGGGATCAGTCTCTGACCACCGTATTAATACCAATGAAACTTACCACTGGTTCTTCGTGAGTCGATTGCTCCAGAGCGGGCAGACTCGACCAACGTGAGCCTGAGCTCGGTTGCATTGCCAGCGTGTGCTGGCGCAGTTGAAATGGTTGGCGCGATGCTGGGCATCGACAGCCTGACCACAGCACAGACAGGATTCGTGCGTGTCTTTGGCACCCATCTTGTGTTGATAGACATTGACTGCCTCTTGGTCGAGACCATGTGGCGGGATGCGTGCAACCATCTGCATGGGCTGGTTAGCAGTCAGTGGGATGCTACCTACAGTATTGAAAAAACGAGCCATGGCGAGCCATGACTGGGCTGAACAGAGCAAAATACCGCAAGCATAGTGTCGTATGCGCCGAGAGAATGCGTATTCTATGGATGGGGAGAGAAACGGCTTCGTTGTTTGGTTTGCGCAGCGCGAAGACTACTCCACCTTTGTGATGAAGGTGAATTTTCGAATTCAACGTTTTATAGGCAACATTGAAATCTTTTTTAGGGCTTTACTCCTAGGAGTAAGAGATAGTTTCTCTTTATTAATATTATTTTATAGCCTTATCTCTAGAGGTAAGAGATAGTTTTCTACTATTAATACTATTTTATAGCCTTACCCCTAGAGGTAAGAGTTAGTATCCTATTATCTAGGCCTTATTAATATATATCTACGTTTCTAAGTACTTGAAATTGAATCCTATTATAGAGTAAACCTCATTTTCACCCCTAAGGATAATTTAACCCTACCTTAGTAGTACGGTTTAGGATATAGTATAGTAGGCTTTTTAAAAAAATAATCGTGAAACTTTAGTAGTTATCTAAACGTCTATAGTCGGCTCCCCTAAAATATAAATATTTATAAACTTAGACCACTAGATTCATTAGTAGTTTCTTAATTATCTATACTAGATGATTTGACTATTATAAAAGATATTATAATGGGATTAGAACCTCCTAATTAGATTATTAATTTCTACTATTTAATCTCTCTCTTTATAAAGAATATCTAAATAACCTATTATTAATCTATATTAATAAGATATTAATGGGGATTTTGGTGTCAAGCAACTTAAGAAGCTAAAATAAGATAAGGTTAAGTGGTAACCTCTAGTTATCTTAAAAATTAATAATAAAGGGTTTAAATTAATTAGTCTACGCTAGTATACTATAAATCTATATATAATTATTTTCTATCCTATAGATTATATCTAGGGGCTCATGGGGGACTTATAGGTAAATCTCTATATATTATAAATATCCTTTCCGGAGGATATTATAATTTATTTAATTATATAAGAGGAGAAATCACTGATAGCGTTATTAACTTAAAGTAAAATTATATACTAAGAAAGACTTTTATTTCTTTAATATTAAATTATTAATATTCCTTTATAATACCGCTATATAAATATAATAATCCAACCATAAATTCTTATAAGATAACTTAACCCCTAGATTCTATTTATAAAAATTAATTAGTAAAATTCTAGTATTCTTTATAATGATCGTATATTTATTACTAGAAATAATCTTTCTAAAAGTCTTATAGCTTATTATTATTTTAGACTAGATAGATATTAGAGTTACTATATTATTATCCTTTATTATAGTTAATATCTATAACGTTATTAATATTAGATTAACGCTAATAATACTTACGTAGATATAATAGTCTAACTAGAGTTTATTATAACTAGTTACTATAGTAGAATTCTAGATATAGAATTAAAATAGATTAATTTTATACTTTATTATAATTACTATGTACCCGTCTCCACTTATAATCTTATAAAAGGCGTTATAGTTAATTATTATCTTATCTTAAATAGATATAGGAGTTACTATATTATTTATAGATATCATGACTATACTTATAATTATGGACGATGGGTCGACGCCAATAATAGATATATAGATATAGTTATTAAGTTGAAGACTACTATAGCTAGTTTCTATAGTAGGATTCTAGAAATAGAATTATAATAAGCTAATTCTATACTTAGAGATAATAGCTATATAATCGTCCCTATTAACTACTTTATAAAAGATATTATAGTTATTTATAATACTACTCTAAATAGATATTAATATAATAATATTATTAATAGGCTTTATTAATATTATAATGGGAACTATAGACGAGGGTATAAAATCCTCCCTAATAATAGAAATATAGATATATATATTAAACTAAAGGTTTATATAGTTTAAACTAATCTTAGAGTTTTATTTATAAAACTACGCTATATTAATACTATACTAGGACGTAAATACTACGTAACTATTATTTAACTTAATAAAATAAAAGATATTATAATTATTAATTATACTTAACTATATAGATATTAGTATTATAATATTATTAATAGTAGTAGGTATAGTGGCGTTTATACTAGTAGTGACTAGAGTCTAGCCAAGAATATTAGTATAAACCTATAAGTCTTAGATAAATATAAGAAATACTTTAAACTAGACTTATATAACTATTAAGCTATAGATTCTAGTACTAAGTACTAATATTAAAATTTTATACTATAAGATTCTTTAGCGTTAAACCTAGATATTTCTAGATAAAAGTTTTATAGTTATTATCTTTTTTATACTAAGTCTTATTAATTATAAGTATTAATCTGACTAGGCTATATTAGTCCGGGTGCGTTAGTAGTCGAGATAGAACTAGTAATAGTAAAAGAAGTAATTATTACTAAAGATATCTTAGGCGTAGACTTATTAAATACTTCTACATAGTAGGATTTTCTAGTCTTAAATTCACCACATTTAGTAGTAATAATAGGGTTCTAAATATTTATTAAAAATTAAATATTAAGACGATTAATTCTATAGAAAAGACTTATTTATCTTTAAAGTTAGTTAAGATTATTACTTAAGTAGTAGATATCTTATTATATAATATAAAACTATTATTATTATACTACTAAATATAATACTTAGTAATATTTAGATTAATAGAGAGCCTTAGGTTTTATCTTACTAAAGATTAGTAGTTTTAAGGCCTTAAGAGGTCATGAAGAAAGAAGTAAGAAAGAAACTATAATAGAATATTTTATACTAAGTACTTATAAACTTTATCTATATATAAGCCCATCTATTTAAAGATAAACACTTAAGTAACTCTCTAGTTAGAATTCTTTAACTAAATCTCACTTAGCCTTTCCTATAGAATTAATTTTTTCTCACCTAAAATTATAGCCTAGTATTAAGATTAGATATTATAATATTCTATATAGTCTATCTAATCTCTCTAGATTAGAACCTACTTAGTAATTAATATCTATAGGTACTCTTATTATTATAGCGTGGATATTATAGATGTTAATTCTAGGATAACGTAAAAACTTTTAATCCCTAATTCTAGTTATATATTATTTATAATAAGCTAGAAATATTAATTCTATACTATATAATTTTATTAGATAATAAATATATACCGTATAACCATTCTATACCTCTAAATATCCATAAATTTATATCTTAAATATATCAATTCCGTGATTCCCCAAATCCCTCATTAACTACCCAAATTAAGATAGTATTATATATTAATAATCTAGTTATTATCACCTTTTTATTAAAATATTAGTCTAGGCCTAAAATAGTAAATATATTAATTTTTATTACACCCTATATATTCGCGCGTAAAAGTATGTGCATATAGTTATATTATATCTTAATATATTTTATACACTAGTATAATTTACGCATTTAATATAAAACATATCAACTTTTAATATATAATATCTTAATTAATATAAACTCTATAGAGGCTATAATTATAGCTTTAAAAGCGTAAGATCTTATAGATTTAATTAATTATATAAAAACTATATATAATTTTAGCGTTATATACTCTATATTAACGTGAAAGTATAAGGCACTTAAATAATTAAAAATAGATAATATAGATAATTACTAAAAGATTAATTAATAATAAAAGTATAAGCTTTATAGTATATTAAAAGCTTATAAAATAAGGCCTCTTATCTATAAGATAGATAATTTAAAATTTTATAAGCTTAATTACTAAAATAAATATCTATATCTTATAGATTAATTACTTTATTAGCTAAAATTATAGCTCTCTAGTTTTTAAATAAATAACTAAAAAAGATTATAATTACTATAAAGCTAATTTAAAAATAAATTATAAATAGTATTTTTAATTACTAGAAGAAAAAAATCACGTAATATAAAATTAAGACCTAGAATATATATAATATAGATAAAAAAGACTTTATAGTTAAAAATATCTCTAGAATAAAGTAGATTTTTAATAGATTTCTATATAAGAGTAATATATTTTATAAGTAAATACGTATCTTAAGTAAATATATAATATTAAATTAGTATACTATCTATATAATAATATTACATAACGCGTAATATATATATTAAAAATTTAAGTAAGTTAATCTATTCTTTAGACTTATTACTATCCTTAGTATTATTTATTTCTATCTTATAGATATAGGAGTTATATCCTTTCTTACTATAATATCTATAATATCTTATATTATATATTTTATATATAGGCCCTTCGCTAGTATTATACTCCCTATCTATCCTTTTAGTAATTAAGTCTTATACTTCCTTAATTATTAGGGTCTCTCTATTTAAATATATTTATATTTTCTTAATTAATACTTTATAAGTTTATTAATTATATTTTATATATATATCTATTTCTTTTATAATAATATTATATTATATATAATCTATTATATATCTTTACTTAATTATCTAATTTTTTTATCTAATAAATTTATAGAGGACTTAGAATAATTTTAGATTTTCTATTAAATAAATATAAATTATATTTTAATTTTATATATATTATATAGTATCTACGCCTCCTATATATTTTATATTAGTAATAATAGTACTAGAATTTATAACCTTATATTAAGCTTTAATAAAATAGCTTTTAAGTTATATAAGACTAGTCTAGTATCTCTAAAGTCTACTTTAATATTTTCTACTATTAAAGATTATTTAAAAGCTAACTTAAATATTTAGAGGAAGGTTTTTTATTAATAAAATATATATAATTATATACTAAGACTAAGATCTAGTTACTATACCTATTATAGGCTAGCCCTAGAAGTATTATGTTATAGGTATTAATTAAAAGGTATGAATTCTAGCTGAGGTAGAAAAAGGGAAAAAGGAAAGGTTCTCTACTTAAGTAGATGTTCTCTCCTTACTAATCTTACTAAGGCTAGGTATAGCCCTAGCCTATTATATATCCTCCTTATCTTCTCTTAAATTATATAATATTATTCTTAAATTACTTATTATTATCCCTTCTCTTTCTTTAATATTTACTTTTATAGTATTTATTACTCCCTTATACTAGTATATAAGTTTATTTACTATAGTATTTATTTCTTTTACCTTAGTATACTTAGTATTATCTATCTAGCTAGGTCTCTTACTATTATTTTATTATACTAGTGTATAAGTTTATTTATTATAGTATTCTTTATCTTTACTTTAATATATATAATATTATCTATTTAATTATGTCTTTTACCCTTTTTTATTACTATAGTGGTGTATTATCTTATTTTATTATAATATTCCTTTCTTTTTTAGTTATTTATAATATTATCTAAGTGATTATATATCTACCTTATATATTTTCTATTTTATAGATATATTATAATCCGTTATATTATTATTATAGATAATAATTAAGTTATTATAGTACTATACTTAAGGTATTAGGGTATCCCTCTACTCTATTAACTTTCTCCTTCTTCTTCTTACTATACTCTTTTTATATTTCTCTAGTTCCTTATCTCTTTTAATCTATCTCTTTAATTACTTTATTTTATATTAGTTCCGTCTCTATATTATAAAGTTCCCTTTTTTATTCTATTTCTTAGCTTTTTTACTAGTCTTTTTACTTTCTTTAGTTTTACTTTACTTTATATTTAGGTTTCTAGTATTATGGTTTCTTCCCTGCCCTTTAGGTAATTTAAATAGGCTTACTAATAATATTACTTTAGTAGATTTTAGAGGTTATAGTAATAATAATGAGGATAATAATTTAAATTAGTTTAGATATTATATCTATCCACTCTACTCTTATAAGCTTAATACTAATAACTCTCTAGATAAACTCTTTAATTATATTTTTATAAAAGGTAAGCCTCTGTCTAGTTCTAAATTATCTATAAAGTAGTATAAGATCTTTATAACTATAAAGTCTATTTTAGATATTATATCTATAAAGTAAATCTTCTAGTAAATCTATAGAGTTATACCTAAGATTATTTAACACCCTAGTCTAAAGGATAGAGCCTATTTCTAATTTAATTATTTTATTTTTATTTTACTTTATTTTTACTTCTTTTTAATATTTTATATTATTTATTTTATCTACTAACTATTTAACGAAGCGGTGTTATATTATATAGAAGTTAATTTTATAAGGGATAACTCTAAAGAGGAACTTATTAATATTATATCTAATAACCTTTATACTAAGTATATTAGTTATTTAAAGCGTGCTGGGACGTTTAAGTAAATATTTCTATTTCTAGGCTATAGTATTATACTAATGATTTTAGTTATAAGCTATTATAAGATAAGTTCTATAAGGTTTATTATACCTCTAAGACTATTTATTATTATAATTTAGAGGTATATATTAATTTTCTAGAATTACGTCGCGTTCTTCGATAGTGGTTAGAGTACGTATATTTATTTTAATATAATAATAATATTTATATTATTAAATATAATACTATTAATATTAATTCTTTATAGTCTATTAAAAATACTTTATTTATTTTTATATTTAAGTTTTATAAGTATTTATATTAATATAATACTTACCTTAATATAATTTTATATAATCTCCTTCCTAGCTAAACTCTAGATTTTTTATAAATTTATATATTCTATTTTAGCCACTCATGCCTTTTATTAATAATTTATCTAGTAGCGTTTTAATTATACTATCTCTTACTATTATATTAGTTTAAAATTATAATAATTAGAATTATAATATAACTTACTTTATCTAGGGTATTATAGGTTAAATATATAATATCTCTTAATAGCTATATTATACTAATAAGGATATAAACCGGCGTATAAATAAGATTATATATATCTAATTATAAATTATAATTATTTTATCTAGTCTAGTAGATCACCTTAGAGTAATATTAATAAATCTATAAATTAAAGATATACTAGAGGTGCCGTATCCTTATCTTATTCTTAATCTACCTCATCCTTATATTACTTTAATATATTCTTAAAATTATTATTATAATGATTATACTTTACTACTATATTCTTCTAGTTATTATTATAACTATTATATTCTTTAAGCTAGTATCTCTATGGCTTTACTTTAATTTCTTTAATAATTAAGTAGGTATCTTTATTATTATCTTTAGAGTAGATACCTCTTTGGTTCATAGTTATATAAATACTAAGTTAATTTCTTATTATATTTTAATATTTCTATTATAATATTATAATATATTACTTTAATTTCCTCTTTAGGCTATTATTATTTTAGGCATCCCCTTATAGGGTTTTAAACTAGTCTAGCGCTTCCGTATTTACTATATTATTAAGGGACCTATATTGGCGTAGTCTATTCTAATTATTTTATTAGAGTTTATTAGTCTCCTCCTTATATATTTTATATTCTAAGTATCTCTTCTATCTTCTATTTATATAGGTCTGGATCTTCCTCCTCTAGTCCTAGAGTTAGGCCTAGTTATAGGTTATATTATATCTAGCTTAAAAGTAGGTTAATTACGGCCTACTTTAGAAGATCTATATATATAATTTTATAGAGGTTTCTAGAAAGGTCTAGTATTACTATAAGTAATAAGAATATATTTACTATTATATATTTTATCTAAAGCTAGTCTAACTTTTTTTTAAACTAATTTATTTTAATATTATATATAGAGAACTAGACCTTATTATCTTTTTAGAATTATTCTACTAGTCTATAAAAGGAGTTTATCTACTCTATAGTTTATTATTAGGTAAATATAATTATAGCTTAGACTAATACTATTCTCTACTTTAGGTAGTTAAGAAACTAGACCACTTATTCTATAGATATATAGTAGGATTTATCTTTTATAGGGATATATTTAAGTAGGTCTATATAATATCCGTTTAGTAGTAGTATTAAAGATATCCTAGTAATACTAGAATTCTAGTTATTAAGTATAAGTTAATAGGCTAGAAGGTATTCCATCTAGTTATCTTATTTAAAGTTTACTATTATTTATAAAACTATTTATATCTTTTAATTTAAATATTCTATACCGCTATTAGTCTAGGGTAGTAAGTAATAGATAATAGCTATTTAGTATTTACTTTTTTATAGAGTATAGTCTAGAATTTTTCTAACTAGTCTAATCCTCTATTAGTAATAATTAAATTAGGAAATCTATAAAATTACTACTATATATTTTAGAAATATTCTATATAATCTTTAGTCTTTATTAATTTTATTATCTCTAGTTATATAAATTTGGACAGCCGGTCCGTTATTACAGTAGGTAATATAGGGTTATAGTAGAGGTATATAGTAGGTCTACTATAAAGTCTATAGAAATCTAGGACTAATATTAGTCTATAATTAGAAGTGACTATAGTAGTCCCTATTACTTTCTATAGTTAATATATACTCTAAAGTAGTAATAGTTCTATATATATTTTACTACGTTCTATAATATATTATCCTAGTAATAGTTCTATTATAGTAGCTTAAATATTATATTCTTTTCTAGATGGCTGGCTATTATTAATTCATGTGTCCTCTAGATTAGGGTGGTGGTTAGAGGTTCCTATTTAGGATCTAGAGTATTCCTCTCTAGAGTATATTTCTATATATACTAATTATATAATTACTAATCTAATATTATATTTTTATAGTTAGGGGAAGGTATAGTCTCCTATAAGTATTATTTTATATTAAATATAGTATCTATCGTTCGTTATTATAGCCCTATTTTATAGTTATTAAAGGTGGGTATTAGTAAAGAATTAGGTTTTATATAACCTAGCTTATTTCTAAGTTTTTACTATATAAACGCGGATAGTTTATAGATATATAAATAGTTTTTTAATTTATTCTCTATACCTTTTATTCTATTCTCGTTAGCTTAGGGTATCTAGTTATTTTACTTATAAGCTAGGGTGGTATTAGAGTGGTATTAGAAAGTAAATAGTATTTTTAATTATTAATATTATCTTTTACTTAATTTATGGATACGTGTAAAGTATTCTAGGTTCTTATAGTCTATAAAAATTATAAATAGATTCTATATATTAATAAATTCTAGTTTCTACGCTATTATATATTATATTATAGTAAGTAGTTCTTTATTATAAATTATATAGTTCTATTATATTTATATAAGGCTAGTTGAGTGGTAGATAACTAGGTACTAAATCCCTTCTTCTAATTATAATAGATAATTCTCTATTATCCTTCTAGAGTAGTCTATCTCTAGTCTTATATCTCTTAGGGTCTTAGAGTACTAGGACTAGCCCTATAATAAATACTATCTTAAGAGTATAGAAAGCTTTATCCTCCCTTTCTATTTAATAGAATAGGGTATCTTTTTTATAAAATAATAGAGTGGTTCTACTAATTTAGTAAAGTTCTATAGAAAGTTATAGTAGAAGTTCGTAAATCTAATAAAGTATTAGACTTCTCATATTATTATAGGATATTCCTATAGTTATATAACTTAAATCTTTTAGAGTCTAGATGGATAGAGTCTCCCACTATTATAATATAGTTAAGGTACTTAACTTCCTTTATAATAAACTTATACTTTATTAGGTTTAGATTAAGGCCTACTTTATAGAGCTGTTAAAGAACTTTTAAATATATTCTTAGTATTTTAGTAATAACCCCTTTATATAAATTAGAATATTATCTAGATATATTATATATATAGTGCCTAGGATTTTTTAAGGATTCTATTAATGTATCGTTGAAACGTAACAGGAGCTCCCATGAGCCTAAATAAAATAACTAGTTATTTAAATAGGCTAAACTAAGTCTAGAATACTATTCTATACTCCTTTTCCTTAATTATATAGAGTTTATAAAATATTATTTAAATATCTACTTTAGTAAATTACCTCACTTTAGAGAGTATTCATAGTATCTCTTTAATAAATAGAGTAGATAGTAGTCTAGTTCTAAGATTATATTAAATTTATAATAGTTAATATATAGTTATTATTTTTTTAGGCTTAGATGTGAGTAGAACTAGTATTTCTATAAAGAAGAAAAAGGTCTTTATTTAGCCCTTATCTATTAGCTCTATAAGTTATTTCCATAGCTTTATTAGTTATTCTCTTAATATGCCGTAGAGGGGACCCTATAATAAAGATAGTATAGACTTATCTATCTCTACTTTAAGGTAGATATAATGATTAGATTATCCTTAATATAGGGATAGATTAGAGACCTTCTCTTTATTAAATAGATCTTAGAATATTATTAGCTCTAGTAATAGATATTATCCGTCCTTAATAAGTTTAGGGCTTAGTAGGGGTCTCCTACGTTTAGCATCTAAAGATAGGAGGATAGTTAAAATCTTAATAATATTTTAGATTAATATTAGGATAAGTTTATTCTAGTATAGTTTCTCCTTTAGGTTTAGATTAGGCTTATAGTCTACGTCCTCGAGGATATCTTAATGTAGAGATCTTCTTATTAAGATATTAATATCTAAGATTATAAGTTCCTCTATTACTCTAATCTAGATCTCTCTCTTATAGATATTTATTACTAACTAAGACTAATCTAGCTATAGAAAGCCTAATATTAAGTCTCTATATAATTCTAGTATTATATATATATATAGTATTTAGCATTATCCTATAATATTATAGGGGATTATAACTATCTTTATAATTTTAGCTTTAGATAGTACCCTAGCTATTTACTTTAGTATTTGGGGAATTACTATATACTCTATAGTAAATATCTCTATTATTTCTAGACTAATTATTATGAAGTATTTATATTCTATATTAACTAAGATATTTATATAATGGATGTCCCTAAGAATATAATAATATAGGTAGGGGGCTATCTATTTTTATTATAATTCTTACTACCTAGACTATTAAAGTATATCTTAATTATATCTCTACTAAGTAATTATTTATAGATCCTTATACCGGTATCGGTCTAGGGGCTAGTCTTTTTTAATAGGGCTTTTCTTCTTAGTAAAGGTAATTAGCTATAATATTACTATATTAGGTATACATAGAATTGGTGGCCCTCTCATCTATAATATATATATATACCTACTTCCCATTACTATTAGAATAGTACCTCTAGTACTTAATTATCTTATAACTTAGTTATATTATTTATATAGCGTATACGTATTATTTTTACTAATATAATAATGGTTATTATAGTATCCCTATTATAATTCCTTATTAAGTTATATATAAAATTATAGTATACTTATTAGGTCTAAATCTCTTCTCTAGTAACTCTATTTCTATATTAGTAGTAATTTAGGAGTATTCTATAATAAGTTTAGCATATATATTTCTTAGGATATTACGGTTTAGTATAATCTACTTAATATTAAAATATATAATATATTTAAGCTTTTATATCTTTTTTAGATCTAACTAAAAGGCTTTACCTACCTTAATTATTATACGCTTAAGGTGGATATAGAATTCTAAGAATAATTTATAATTCTCTTATATAATATTATCTAAACGCGTCTTAGCCTTTTATTAAATATACTTATTAGTGTATATAAAGATTAGATATTTAAAAAATTTAACTAGATTAAACTCATCCTTACCTCTATTATTTTTATAAAATATTAATATTATCGTCTATAGGCCTTCGTTAAGGCATTTCTATATAAGCGCCTACTAATCTTTATAGTTCTTAATATAAGCTATATTAGCCCTAAGTTTATATTTTATTATAATCTTTAGGCGCTAAATTACGCTTTTATACCCTTAAATTTATTTAAAATTAATAGGCTTTTCGGTAGACCGGCGCCGTAGTAATAAAGATATAATCTTAAGAAGATATTATAAAAAGTAAAATAATTATTAGTTTAAAATTATTAGACGTTAGCGTCAGTGATAGTATAGGGACATAGAGTATAGAGGTTATAGAGAGTATACGTCTTTAGGACTAAAGAATATCTAGTACTAGTTTATATAGTTCTTTATTCTAGACTTATAGTATATTAATCTAGGCGCGATCTTCTTTTTATTAGATATAATTTTTTCTCTTATAATATTAAGGACTTAGAGCTAAATAAGTAGCTTACTAAGTTAATACAGTGGGGTGACACGAAAAAGAGTAATACTTTTTTAACCTTTTTAAAAAGCTATAACTCGTTTATTTTATAAGCTATAAAATTAAAAAGTATATTATATTAAAGAGAAAATTATAGAAAATCTTTTTTATATTAAAGGTAGAAGCTTAGTTAGCATAGTAATATATCTTTTTAACTTAAACTAAATACTTTTAATACCTCTTTTTAGAGCTCTATAACTTTTTTTTGAATGTTTAAAAAAGCTAAAATTTTACTAACCATAATAGGCTTAGCGCTTAATTTCTATATAGATTTTCGGACCATCTTCTCTCTCTAAATTTTCTTTTTTTTAATTTTAAAATTTAGGTACCTGCTTATATAAGCCCTGCTTATGTAAGATTTTAGCTTAAATTTCTATATAAGAAGATCTTCTCAGATTGAAATTCCTTTTCCCTAAATCCTTAAAATGGCTCAAGAATTTTCAGATTTTGAGTCTAGGGTTGCTTTTCTAGAAGCTAAAACTCCTATTTCTACTATTTCTACTACTTTAAAAAAAGTCCTAAGAGTATTTATAATACTATACAACGTATTAAAAAAAAGAATTAAATTCTCCTATTAAAAGAGTTAGTAATGGAAGGATTACAAAGACGACTCCTAGAGAGAAAAGAGCTATTAATAGAGACTTAACTAGAAGTCCTAAGAAGATTAATAAAAGACTATTAATAGAAAATAGTCTTAAGATTTCTAAGAGAACTTTACAAAGGATTATTAAAGAAGAAGGATATAATATAAACGTTAGTAAGAAAAAACCATTTTAAATAAAAAAAGGGCCTTAAAAAGACTAGAATACGTTAAGGACATGTTAAAAGTTAAAAGATTAAACCTTAATAAGGTTATATTTTCAGATGAGTCAGCTATACAAAGAGGACATGGAGCTAGAAATAAATATTCTAGAAAAAGGGATATAATAAGGCTGGAAAGGATTTAGTTAATCCTTTTAATAGAATAAGTTTTTTAAATTTTTTAAATTTCTATAATATTAAGAAAAAGCTCTACTTTTTTCTAGTATTTTAGTTTTTAAAAATCTATAATACTAATTTATTTATAGGTCGAGATATTTCTATTCAAGTTTGGGAGCCATTTGGATAGGAGGAAGGTCTAAATTAGTGATTACTAAAAGTCCTAATATTCCTTCTAACTTTGAGAATAAGGCCTATATGAGAAAAGTCTTAATTCCTATAGTTAAACCTCAAATTAAAAGAGGTAAGTTACTTATTAAAATTTTTCTATTTTTTAAAAAATTATATATATATATTTAATTATTTTATATTTTTATTTTATAATATTATTATATATACTAATATCTATATAGGATGGAGTTTTCAACAAGATAACTCTAGAATTCATAAAGCTAGACCTATTTTAGCTTAGTTTAAAAGGAATAAAATTAAGCTTTTTCCTCACCCACCCTATAGTCCTGATTTAGCTCCTATTGAAAATATATGGAGCTTACTTAAAAATGGTTTAAATAAAAGACCTAGGGCCTCTCTAGAGAAGGAAATAGTCCTAAAGCTATAGAAGCATTTATAGAGGCTATAAAAGAAGAATGGGATTTAATTCCTCAAAAAAGTATAGATAATTGTATATTATCTATACCTAAGCGATGGGAGGCTTGTAAAGAAGCTGAGGGATGGTATATAAAATATTAATAATATATTTATTATTATTTAATTTTAAAAAAACTAAAAATTTTAATTTTCTTTTTAAATAATAATTTAGTGAAATAACCTATAATAAAATTTAATATATAAATAGAGCTCTAGGTACTCTATAGTATATATCAAAATAAAAATTTTTAATACATTAATAAAAAGTTATAGATCCTTAAAGTTTTACTTTTTTATTCTCTATAAATACTATACTAGTACTTTTCTCCCTTACTTACTAAGTAATATTTAGACCCCTATAAGTAATCTTTTATACTTTCTCTATAAATAGAACTAAATTTTATATTTATAGCTTATATAATGAGTGAGTTATAGTCTTTTAAAAAAGATTAAAAAAGTATTACTCTTTTTCGTGTCACCCCACTGTATTTTATTTAAGATATTCTAGATTCTCTTTTACTTTAATCCTTAACCCTTTTTAAAGTTCCTTTTTCTAAAAGGACTAGAATTTAATATTATAGACTAGCCCTAGAAGTATTATATTATAGATACTAATTAAAAGATATAAATTCTAGCCAAGGTAGAAAAAGGGGAAAAAGGAGAGGTTCTCCACTTAAGTAGATGTTCTCTCCTTACTAATCCTTACTAAGGCTAGGGCGTAGCCCTAGCCCATTATAATACCTACGCTTTAATAATATAAAGTAACTAATATTAAAAAACTATAATAGATATAATGAATATAAAGATATATAGAAAAGAATAATATTTTTTTCTTATAAAAATTCTAGAATTTAAGTAAGCTATAGCTCTTATACCTATTAATTATAAATAATTAATATATATTTATAATACTTAACTTTATATACTTATTAAAGTACTCTAACTAGATAGAGTAAACTAGTTATTTATCTAACTATTAATATAGTGGATTTTATTTCTTACTATCTAAATAATAAGTAGTTATATAAATAACTAGAGACTTTTAAGAAGAAAAACCCTAGATAGAGATAGAAGAAAAATCTTTAACTTAAGGTCTATTTTTCTACTAAGCTTAGCCTATTTTAGTTTATTTAAAGATTTTTATATAAAGGGTACTTTTATTTTCTTAAGAAAATAAGGTTCTTTTTATATATTATTTCCTTTAAAGGATATTAATAAAGATAGAAAGATTAATTTCTTTAAAGAATATTAACTTTAGAGGTTAATTAAGTTATTTTTCTATTAAAGAAAGGATACGTAAGCTTTCTATTAGAGGGATAAATAGGGTAAGTTCTTAAAGCTATAGTTAGACTGGTAAATAAATATAGATTAGGTTAAGATTAAATTAGATTATATAAGACTCTAACCTAATCTATACCTAAACCTATTAATTTAGTACTAGTAATAGGTATAGATTAAGGTTAGGTTACTAAAATTAGGGTTAGGTTAGGGTTAGGATATATGATTATGTCTAGGGTCTAAGTAATTATAATTAATTAATATATTTCTATTTATAATTTAGTCGTTTTTTTAATTATGATTATTATTAAGATGGATACTAGGGTAGCTAGGTAATATTAACTATTACGTATTTATTATAGTTAATTATAATAGTATAACTAGATTTATTACTACTAGAGCTTTATGACCTATAACTACTACTCCCTAATAGGTTTTCTCCTCAATTTAATAGAATATATAGGATATAGTATCTTTAGTAGTAATACTTTACTAAATAAAAAATCTTTAATCTAAATTATAATCCTCTTTATATAGATTATATTTATTTGGTAGTCTAGGAAAATAAGTATTTACTTAATAGTTAATATACTAATTAGAGATATATATCTTTAAGATATCTAACTATAAACGCCTTAGTAGCTTCTTAAAAAGAGTACTTAGTATAGAAGCCTAGATGTATAAGTCTAACTTATAGGTATAGACTAGCTCATGAATAAGACATAAGAATAGAAACTTATAAATAAATAACTCTATAGTTTTTTAATATTATCTAATCTCTCTAAGCACTACTACTATATTCTATTAGCTTAAGAATATAATTAGAAGCTATAATAACTTACTATTTAACTTAAAGTACCACTTTTCTTTATATTACTAGTAATCTTCTTACGCGTAATCTTATTAATTAGATTTTCTTAGGACTTTTCCGCTAGTTACTAGCTTATAGTAAGGCTTTTTTAATAGTAATTTATTTAAATTTAGCTATTATAGATAGAGTTTATAGAGTAGCGATAAAAGTTAGAGTAGTTAAAAATAAAAGTAGAAAATAAAAGTAGAAAGTAAAAGTTTAGTTATTAAGATAATAGTTATATAGCAGTAAATATAAAAGTAAGAAAATAAAAATAAAAGAGAAAGTAAAGATAAGAAGAAAATATAAAAGTTAAATAAGCTAATTTATAAACTCTATTAGTATATATTATAATAACTTTATAATAAATTTCCATAATAATTTATATAGGGAAAGAGCTTAAGATACGCTTTTAATTAATACTCTTATTATAGTAATGTGACTTTTTTTTAGTTACTATATATATATATATAATATATAATTATTATTATTTATTATTATTATACTATGCTAGTATTATATATAGGCTACTAAATCTCACTTAACTATATCTATAGTTAGTCCCTATTAACTTTCTTCTATCTATCTTCTACTATTATACTTTTATAAAATTACTCTATAAGTTACTATATATCTTTATTATAGTTTCTGCGTAATAAAGTCTCTATCTATTAAGTAAAAGTCTATTAAAGAGACTAATTATCTAGATCATCTTAAGGGTTTACTACCTAGTATTAAGCGTGAGATACCAGCTAGATATGACTATAATAAGTAGGATAAGCTTATAGAGATATTTATTCTAGTTTATTATTATAGTATAAACTAATTTATATAGGATTTTATTTTTAAAGAGTAAAGAAATTGATTATATTCTTTTTTACTACGTAGATAGAGCGGTTCTTAAAAAGATTATTCTATAAATTTATTAGTACTATTTAAGGGCGTACTTAGTAATAGTATTTATATTATTTAGTAAAGAGATTAAGCTACTCTATATAATAGAGAGACTAAGACTATTAAGAGTATTAATACTACTAATCGTTCTACTAAAAGTATACTTAGAAGAAACTTAAAAAATAAGATATATATACTTCTCTATCTAAGAATATAAAGAAAAACTATTTTAAGATAAAGTAGAAGAAGTTTTTAGATTAATACTTTTAGAATTAGAAGAGTAGTAAGTTATAATAGTAATTTATTACATATTTATACTTATAAGGTATAGATAAATAACTAGTAGCTTAGCTATAATGAGTCTACTAGAAATAGAGAAGCTTAATTATAAAATTTCTCTTAGGTAGCACTATAAATCTCTAGAGAAGCTAGTCTAGGCTAGTAAAGCTCTCCTAATAGATAACTTTAAGGCTATAAAGAGTTATGACTCTATAAATCTAGCAGTACCTCTTAAGAAAATTATATAAAATATCTATAAAGATAGCTTAGTAAAGCTTAAAAGTAATATATTTAAAAGTAAAGAGGCTAAAGCTAATTAGTAATAATTTATAGATAGTCTTACTAAAAAAAGAGTTAGCTATAGTAATAGATAAAGACTAGTAGTAAGTTTATTATATTCTTTTATTATACTTATATACTAATTACGCTAGACGTTATAAGCCTATATCTATCCTTAAGTATATATCTAGGAAAGAAGATATTACGCTTAAAAGTAATTTACCATATATTCTTAGTAATAAGAGTAATAAGTATAAAAAAAAGTTAACTATAACTCTAAGATTAATACTGCGTATAATAAAAGGGATAATAAATATAAAACCTCTACTAATAAAGATGAGGATAAGGATAATAATAATAGTAAGAAGGAGTTTAAGAACTTTATAGATTTTAAGGGTTTTCTAATAAAGATAATTAAGTGTTAGAGTCTACTATAGAATAAATACTTAAATATTAAAAATAGATTTTAATTAAGTTTTAGCACTCTGCTTAACTATAATTAGCTAGTAATAGTTAATATAGTTAATAATTATAGATTATTTACCTAAAATATAAATATATTATTTATAATTTTAATACTTACTTATTATAGAATATATTTAGGAATGTAAATAGACGTACTAGAATATCATAAGCCCTACACCCTATCTTATAGTTATAAATAAAAATATACGTATTAAATCCTCTTAGACTATTAATATATTTTATAACTCCTTTAGTTTTATTATATCTTTTATTATATTACTATTTTTATTCATTCTACTTATAATATCTATTTTTCAATCCCTATAGTTTCTACCTATCCTTAATTAATTTTAATTAAGCGCCCCTAAATTATTAGAGGGGAACTTAAAGTATCCTAATATTAATTAAATATTCATCTATAAATAATAAATATAATGAGGAATAAAGCGAAATTCGTTCTATATAAAATAAATAGTAGAGTAAACTATATAGGCTATAAATCCTTTAACTTATAATCTATAGTAGAATTTAACCTCTTATTTTGGCTAAATCTAGACCTAATTTAGAGAGATTATATAGTATATAGATAATTATCTATATATATTCTATCTTAATTACGGATTTATACTTCAATATTTAATAGTTAAAATAATTAAAACTAAGTATCTTATAAATTACCTTAATACTTAATCTTATAAGAAGACTTTAACTTCTATATATATTTAGTTATCTATATCTATAACCTGACCTCTATATTATTAAAATATTATAATATCAGTCCCATTATATTCTCCTATAATCTATGAGAATAAACTTATATAGATAATAATAGATAATAACTAGTCTTATTATACTAGTTCCCTTAGAATAGTATTAATTATCTTTTTAAAATCTTCTAAATCCTTTTATATTTAATATTAGCGTAGACTTTATTAATAGTCACTCTAATCTAGTAACTAAATCTAGTCTATATAGCTATTTAATCTTATAATAGTTTAAACTTTACTTACTTAAGCGCCTTTATAACCCGAAAACATATAAAACTACTATAAATTCTATATCTAAAAAAAAAAAGTTTACTTATTTTATATATAATAATCTAGATGTCTACTACCTTATCACCGTTATTATTTAAGTAGCGTGTCTAGTCTAATCTTACTACACTAAGGAGGATCTTATATATCTAGATGATATTCTTATTAATAATAACTTATAGATAAACTCCTAATTATTACTTTTATTACTAGAATGGCACCTTTAGTACTTACCCGGTGTATAATACCCTAAAGCTCCTATCTCTATAATAGTACTATATACCTATTAGGGGTAACTATATCTACGTTCTTTAGGTTTACTATTATTATCTACCCTAGCTTATACACCTCGAGCGCCTACTCTATATTTAAGTATAGGGTTTTCTACTACCCTCCCTTATACTACCTTTTAATTATTTTATAGATTAGATAGATAATCCTATAGTCTTTATATAACGTGGCTATCTCTAACTGGACTCTATGTGCGTATTATATAGAATCTATAAGGGCTCTAATATACACATTATCGTTCATGGGAAAGATAGTAGGACTAATAGTGAATAATTAAATAATAAGGTTAATTTTAATATATATATTTTTTATAGATAAAGTAGAAGCTAGATAATATATAAATGGTAGTCGTTAATATAAGATTACGCGGCTCACGCGGTATACTTAACCTAGTAGAGAAAAAAAGGAGAACATTATAGAGAGATTACTATTTACGATAATTTATTAACGAAGGAAGAACTATAACTTAATATAATTATTATTATAATGGGCCTATCCTTAATAGATGATATATATACTATATTCTTTCTCTTTATTTAAGTTGAATAACTTTTTTGATTAAAGCGTACGCCAAGCCTTACTTAATAATCTAATTAGCTTAGTGGGAGTATAATATCTTTATTATTACTATCTTTAATATATCTTTTATATTAATAAGTAGGAGGAACCGCTACTATCTTTTTTAGTTTACTATCTTTTAAAAACGTATAATCTTTTAATGCTCAGTAATATATATATATATAACTAGTCTTTTTAAATAGTAGAGAGGTTATCCTTTAACGCTTCCTTTAATATCTTAGGCCTAATACTATAATAATAAGTCGTTATAAATTATAGTTAATATTCTAAAATTAAGTTAAAATAGCTAAAGCTTTTCTACTTTATAATCTTTATAAACTACGAAGATCTTAATTACCTTAGATACTTAGTTTATAAGAAATCATCTTAGTTTTCTTATAGTAAAGGGTACTATATTAATAATAATTAGGAATTTTATAAAAAGCTACTTAATTTTATCTTAATTTATAAAAGTTATATAGATATTTCTATAGTATTAGAAGTACTATAGGTTCTATTTAATATAAATACTAAGTAGTAACTTTTAACTATTATATATAATAATACTAGTAATAATAGAATACTAGCTTATACTATCTAAACTTAACTATAAGAAGAAGGTATTAATTAGAATTTTATTAAGAATATAGTTCTATACCTTACTTATATTATTAATCTAGTTGTCTAGGATATTATTTAGTATCTTAAGCTAGTAGCTTCTAGTAAGCTAGAGATTAAAGAGAATCTATAATGGCGTTATATAAATGAGATTTAATTAAAAATTTTAATACTAAATTCTCTTTAGAAGATAAGCTAGCTTTTATTATAGGTATTTATTATAGACTAAGTTATGGCTAGCTCTAGATAATATATAAAGTAATTAATTAATCTCTATAATATTTTAAATATTTTATTACTACTTAGTAATCTCTACTATCAAAAGAACGTCTCTCTATTATATAAAATATAAAAACTTATTAAAATTTAACGTTTAATATATATGACTGTATAGTTAAACTCTAGTTATATATTAATAAATGGCTTAAATAAGAAATTAACTTAAAAACGACTCCTTATATTACTAGGCTACTAGTAATAATAATAATATAAAGATAGATTTTTATAACCTTAAATAACTTTAACTATTTTATACTAAGTGACATTACCTTAAGCTTATTACAGCTATACTAAAGAGGTTTAAGGATATAACTAACTCTTTAAGCTAAAACTAAAAACTATAAATCTAATATATCTAGCTTATATATAATTAACTCTTTAATTTTTTAGATAAGATGATGGAAGAGCTTAGTAAAGATTTAAAGAATAGAGATAATATAGAGTAGCCAATAGTAGTAAAAGCTATAGCTAAAAAGAATAAGTTAAACTAAGTAAGTACTATTTAAAAATAGATATAGAGTGGGGCTTCTTATTTAACTATATAACTATTCTTAATCTAATATAAAAGTTTATAGTATATAAGATACTATTATTATAACTATTTATTATAGTAATTACTAATACTATCTATAGGATAATACTTAGAAAGCTTAGAATAAATATAACTATTACTAGTAATTTCTTTAATACCTTAATCACTATAGTAATAAAGAAACTAGAGATTTTACTCTAGTTTTAACTACCTATCCTAGATAATTATTAGGTATAGAGTAGTTCTAAAAGCCCCTATCCTCAAATTAATTATAGTTAAGTAGTATTTTAGTATCTAGCCAAAACCAGGGTACTAGCTTATAATATATAAAAGAAGAGTAAAAGATAGTATATTAGAAAGAAAAGCTTATCTAAGTATATCTTATATTATTATAGGTGAATCTTTTGATATTTTATAGTAGTAAAAAGTAAATAAGGATACTTATTCTTATCTTACTTAAATTATAAAAGATATTCTACCTATTTAGATTACTATAGTAAGTATTAAGCGTATTTTTAATATTATAAAAGATATAATTAAAGATTAGAGACACTGTCTTTTAGCCTAGAGAATTTAGCAGATTATATTTTTTAAGTATATAATTTTTAAGAAAAGGAGTAATATATTATTATAGAGAATAGCCTAATACCTTATAATAGAGTAAATAATCTTTTTAAGCTTTTAACCTATTTAGATTATATAGATAGTATAGAGGAGGAAGAGATTACAGAGGAGGAAGAGGTTATAGATAAATAAAAAAGATTATAGAATAGGAAGATATTATATATATTCCTAGTATAAATAGGAGTAAATACTTTAACTATATAAATGTTAAAGGGTTTAACCTCCTTTACATTACTATATTTAATAGCTATTATAAATAAATAGTTTATATCTCTAACTTCCATAGTAGAGTATTCTATAAAAGTTATAAATATTTCTCTAAATATACTTTCTAGTAATAGAATTATATAAAATATTAATATAAATTACTATTATATAAATTTAACCTAGATAGAAATTCTTAATCTAATCTATACCTAAGGTTCGTATAATCTAACCTTAACCTATACCTAGAGTCTATATAATTTAACCTTAACCTATACCTAAGGTTTATGCGACCTAACCTAATCTATATCTAATACTTAGTAATAGCTAACCTAATCCTAATCTATTTATAATTAACCTCAACCCATTTACTAGTCTAGCTATAGTATAACTTTAAGATATCTCTTAGGTAGATCTTTTAGGCTAAAGGGAGACTTTTTAGGAATAAGGATAGGATTTAAACCTATAAGAGGAAAGGTAGAAAATTTTAGTTTTCTTAGTATAGGCCTCTACCTAACTAAAAATCTATTCTTTTTTTTTTTAAGAACTCTCTACCGTTTATCCTCTACCATTTTCTAGGACGTTCTATCTTATCTAACTATTAGGGCTTACTTTAAGGATTTAATTATATGATAGATCTTTAAACTATATATTAATAAATATACTATCTATAAAAATAATAAAGGATAAAAATAGATAATTTATAATTTTAATATCTTAGATAATAGTAATCTATTTATAGTTATCTAGTTAAATTATCTTCTTTTTCTAGTTACTTTTAAACTAGTAATAATTATCTATAATAAAATCTTATTTATTATAAATCTAGTTTTATTAAAGTTATAAATATTATTATTTATAATCTTTTATTTTTATTTTATCTTCTATATTAAGTTAAACTAGCGCTAGATAGTTATAAAATTTTTTATAAATAGTTTATTAATAATTATATAGATAGCTTTAGTATTTCTAGAGCTTAGAAGTCTATTTAATAAAGTTATTAATTTAGTTTTTTACTAGTAGAATTACTATCTTATAATCTAAGGAGTCTATTTACTATTTCTTATATATAGAATCTTAAAGGTATAAGATCTTATTTAGATAACTTAATAATTCTTTAGTTATAACCTTCTTTTTTAATTTTATTAGATACTTTAAATTTACTTTATAGTTATATTATATACGCTTTCTAGTATATTATCTATTAAGAGTTCTTTAAGATATATTATATATATCTATAGTTTAATTTTCGCTTTAAATATATTATATAGTTAAACGACTTTTAATTAAAGTATATACTAAGTCTTACTTTATAATCTAGCGTGATGATCTCATAATCTAATCTAATAATCTAATAAATCTAATAAAATATAATATCTTTATTATTAATATCTTTTAAAATACCTTTTAAGTTAGAAAAGTAGAAGGAAACTACTATTATCTTTTTAGTTTACTATCCTTTATACTACGTATAATCTTTTAATGATTAAAATATATATAATATATTATATATTAATATTAAAGATAGTAAGTTATATATTAACTTTAATATAAGTTTTTTTAGTTTATTATAGTTAAGACATTACGTGATAGTTATATATAGATAGTATATTAATTTAATATTATATATTTATTTAGGTACACGCTCGCTTATAAAACACGTTAAATAAATAATATAAATAATATAAAATAAAAATTATAAATAGACTTTACTTTTAGTTTATATATATACTAATAAATTAATAATAAATCTAATCCTAATTTATTAATTAAACTTAAAATCTCTATAATTAAGCTAGATAAAAAAATTAACTTAAAAGATTTATCTTTATTATAATATTAAGCTCTAGATAAATAAATAATAAACTAAACCTTATATAATTTAAACTAATCTTTAATTACTATACTAAAAAAATCTAGATAAGTATATTAACTTCTTATAGTAGATAGATATAAATCTTATATTATTATAAATTTTATTAACTATTATAATAAATAAAAGATCCTACTTACTATTCTTTCTTTTTTATTTAATATATAACGTGGTTTATAAGTAAGTTAATAGCCTAAGTAAATTAATAACTTTTTACTAGTATTTTACCATCGCGACAACTTCATGTAATGTCTTAATAATATAACATATAAAAGACCTATATAGAAGGGGATATATAGTTAACTATCTTTAATATTAAAAGAAAATAAATATGAAGCGAAAAATATACTATAGCTATCTATAATATATTATAAATAACTATATAAGAGAGATATACTAGAGACGCCCTTAATATAACTATAAAGTAAACTTAAAGCGTATAAGTATATTAGAAGAGAAGGTAATTATTTAAGAGATACTTAAGTAAAGTACGTGATATAGTATTTATAAAGGATAAGATATATAGTATAGTAAATAGATTACTATAAGTACGGGATAGTAAGTCTATTAATAAGAACTAAGTTAATAACTTTATTAAATAAACTCTAGAGCTGAAAACCCATTAGATTTATTTATATAATAGTTAGTATACTATCTATAAAGACCTAGTGCTTATATAATACTAATTAGCGCTAGTTTAGTTAATAAAGTTAAAGTATAGTATTTTAGATAAAGATATTTAGAATTTTAATAAGACTGGCTTTATAATGAGTAAGATATCATCCTAGTTAATTATTATAAGCTTAGAAGGATCTAGTAAGAAGAAATGAGTATAGCCTAGTAACTATAAATAGGTTATCCTGATATAAGGTGTTGCTATAATAAGGGTTATAATTCCACCTTTTATTATCTTTATAGATAAGGTGTTAATTATACCTAGTTTAAAGATCTACCCTTAGAATAAATTATTACTATTTCTAATAACTAGATTAATAATAATTTTATACTTATCTAACTAGACTACTTTAGAAGTATTTATAGTATTAGCGTATAGTGATATGTCTCTTGTTTCAGGTCCAGGTCAAGGCTGGCATGGGACATAGTCAAAATCACAGCGTGAACGGAAAGATGCCCCTCTCCCTACCTACGCTATATTGGGGAAAGGATAATGGCACCGTTTAACTAACTATCTATATATATATAAAAGCCAATGGCACCGTTTGGCTGACTGTCCATGTATATGTAAGAGTCAATGGCACCGTTTGGCTAACTGTCCATATATATGTAAGAGCCAATGGCACCGTTTGGCTGACTATCTATATATATATAAGAGTTAATGGCACCGTTTGGCTGACTGTCCGTGTATATGTAAGAGCCAATGGCACCGTTTGGCTGACTGTCCGTGTATATATAAGAGCCAATGGCACCGTTTGGCTGACTATTTATATATATATAAGAGCCAATGGCACTGTTTGGCTAACTATTTATGCATTTTCGAATTTCGTCACACGGCTAACAGCTTCCACACCATCATGAAGTTAAACTTATCCACTATCATTATTGTGACTACGTATGATGCCGACCCGGAAACCTCTCAAAGAACCTATAGAGGAAGATAGATAGTAAGCAAAAAGAGAATTAAATTAAAAAGTATAAGCTAATAGACGTAATTTTATACATAAATTAACACAAAACGACAGCGTAATACAGCAATCATCTACTACTCTAGTCCTATAAATAATACTAAATAGACAATATCATTCTACTAAGCCGCATACACGACCGTTACTACCACGTCTAATATAAGGTTAGTAACTACCACCAGGACTCCTTTATAAAGCACACCCTCAGTCTCCTTATATTAATTAACTACTTTATATCTAGTCCTCACTACGACCGCACCGCATACTACCAATAAACCTAGAACCTAATATACCACTTTTACAAAATGAAAACGAGTGCCTACCACATTTACTTAGTATAACCACAACCCCCATAATAGCCCAAAATTCGTAAAATATATGGTAAAACATATACCGAGGCATATATAGTCTAGAAGTGGTATTAGAAGACTGGCTAAATAAAGACATACTTAACTCTTCTCTAGTTGCCAGGGCTGATACTGAGTCAACCTATAGCGAACGTATATAAACGCTAGATAATAAAGAAGAATGCTTTAATAGCTGCTATGATAACTATAGCGAAGAAGAGTATAAGCTGAGTAAATACTAGAATGATCATAAAAATGAAGAGGTTAAGGTACTATAGGAGCAGATTTAACGTATAAACATAATCACCCAAGAACTAGGTATATTATATCTCATACACTCATCAATATAACTATATATATATAGTATACTAGGTATTATACTAGGTATACCGTAAGCACAGGAAGGGGGGGTTACTTTCTATTATTATAGTACATCGAACGGATAGTTACCCCTCCCTCATAGCTACTAGGATAACTAAAACTAATATGAATATATAAATAAAGAGACTAATATATTAATAACTACGGGACCTTCTCCACTTTTAAATAGGATCTAGTAATATATTACCACAATGTGTTTATATAGATTACCGCAGAGACTTTAAGGCCTAAGCCTCAATAAGATATTATCCCACCTAATTAATGCTATACCGCCATTTGTGCCCAATATTAATATGGCTCCACAACCCCTTATGTTGCCTAAGGTCCTACCCCGGTACCAACGCGATGCCACTAATAATTTTCATAGTTAAGATAAGATATTAACTAGGGTAGATGGTATTAGTGATTTAAATTACTAGTCTCTCAGCTACGATCGCTCAGAGGCTGAATTTTTATAATAGACTAGACCGCATAAGCTCATATAGCGTTTTAACTACGACAGTATTCTCTTTTCACCCACTAGCCTTAGTGTCTTTCGGGACGACATATTATTATCTTTTCTACCTGGCTTCACCAAGGGGTTTAGTAGCAATCAACACATATCATTCTCCCTAGTCAACCTATATAAACATCATAATGTTCTATTTTACACAGCCGGGTCTTATAGATGCCATATATTTTGGCCCTACTTTCCAGACCGGTATATAAATTCAGTAGGGGAGGTTATTATAGTATAATCCTAACATATTAATAATACCGCCTTACGCGTTTAGATGAACAACGTAGTAATCCCAGCTCTAGATACCATAAGCGATAGCGTTAGCAGAGGACATTATCCTATTAACTTCTAGTATACCACCATAAATTTACACATTAAGCGGGCGGCATCCCAGAGTCAAATACATAATAATAGTCACGTTAATATACGCCAACCTATTAGTAGTATACTACTTAAAGCGTTTTAGGCTAAGATAATTAAGCTAGTATACTACGTGTATATCAAGGATACTAATATACCAGAGAACGCATTTCGCGATACATGCCTTGTTATTTCCTACTATAACTTAAAGATTGGCCAACTTGGCAGCCACTAAACATATATATAATGTCTATCTAAGCTTAAAGAACACATTACTTAGTACTAGAATACTATCTATATTAACCCATAACGCTTCTATTGGAGACCTTAGTATATAGACTAGATTATCTCTACCTAGGACAACCACTCTATGTAAAGCGCGGTATAATAAATAATAAATAAATAATTTTTACTATAGAAGAGGCTATTATACTATATTAATATTTTTTATATTTGCTAGAATAGATGTAGGATAGTAGGCATTAAACTTGGAGCCCAGAATAAATTCTATAATAATAGGCTTATATGGAAAGGTATATAATACTAATAAGGAACTCCTATATCTACTAATTAGAGGATACGGTTTATTTATAAATCCATACCTTAAGGTAGTTATCCTCACGCGCAAACTACTTAATACATAAAATAAAAATAAACGCAATGGAACTATAAATATCTTATAAAATAACTCTTTAATAAAGTTAAGTACTATAAAGAGTAGATTAGGTGATAATTTCTAATATTATAAGCCACACACGCTTTATAGACTGGTAGGAGCTTAGGATCTCTATATAGCGCTAGAATAGTTATAGCGTTTAACTTAATTAATGGAGAACTTTATTAGATTTAAGATAAGGAGAATAAACCTTACCATAGATTCTAGATTCTATTAACTATAGATATTAATTACCGTTTTATACTATAGACTATAATTAATGGCTCGCTATATTAGAGTTAATTATAGTTATTTCTACTAGATAGATCTAATAACTAGAGACTAAGAAGTTAACTATATTATATTAACCGCCTTAGTACGGACCCTTAATATGGTCCTAACTAGTATTATAACCTAGAGGAAATATTATCCTTAAGGTCTAGAAAAGTCTACTGACGACACGTAACTATTAACTAGTAAATAGTTAATATAGACGTCTTAGAAAGCTATATGAGAAGCGTCAGGTCTTAAATACTAGCCTTAATTATAAAATATAGAATGATATAGATACCTTATTATCTAGATATCTAGAATAAAGTAGTCCTACCTTTTATCTATTTAAATATCCTAATCTTAATATATACTATTATATCCTTTACAACTCTAAACGGCGTATGCTATTAGTATATCTATGAATAGAAGAGAGCTATAAGATGGAATATCTTATTAAGCTCATAGAATATGCACGAGATAAAAGTAGTAGTAGTAATTTAATAATATAGTTATAGTTATACTATTACTTTATAATAGTAGCTATCTAAAGATATAATTAGTTTATATAGAAAACTATTAATAATAGATAAATACGCCATATAGGCCTTAATTCATAAGTCAACATAACTCTATTCTATAAACGTTTAAACATGAGCGACGTATATAGAAATAGCCTAGAGATTCTAAGTTTCAAAATATTAAAAATATTTTACTAGTTAAACTTAGAATTGAGACTTTATACTATAAAGCAATAGAAGTCAAAGAAAGTATCCTTCTTCTAGTAATAGGTAGATACTATATAGAAAGATTATATAGTACTACTCTTTATATATAATGATAATAATCCATTATAGCTGTTATATATACCTTATATAAAGAGTATTCTAGCGTAATTTAAAGTATTTCATATCATCCTTAAGAAGAAATACTATCTACTATATACTAGGCCTATTAAAAGACACTTATATATTATACTAGTAGATATATCTAGGCTATTCTTTATTACTCCAAATCAAGAGCGTCTAAACTAGCTAGTATAGATATAGTAGAGAATTAGCTATAATAAGAAAGACTAGGGTTACATAAAGTGATTTGGAATAAATAAAGTAGATATTCTATATATTATAAATAAGGATAGGATGCAGTACTATACAGCTACTTAAATAATCTAAAACGTAAAAGGCTTATACGTAAAGAGATATTAAAGATTCTTAACTATTATTAAGTGTTTACTATAGAAGATAAAGGCCTAGTTAAAGAAAGTCTATTTCTAATAATAGATATATCATAAATAGGTTCCATGCTAAAGACACTAGATATACTAGCTAAGTTAGAAGAGGAGTTTAAAGCCTAGAGGGATGACTAAGAAGATAACTAAGATGAGAGTAATAGTAATTAACCTAATCCTCTAAGTCTTTATTTTAACTAGTAAAGTAAAGCGTCGACTAATATAAATAAAAAGAAAGTATATATATATTATAGTTTTTAGAGTAGTTTTAGATATAATAAATTATTATATTTATATCTACTATGTATTATACCTTCTGTTACCAACATGAAATAAGTGATTATAGGAGACGTATTAATATAAACGCATATATATTTTTTTAATATAAATAAATATATATATATTTTTAAAAATAATTAGCGTAGAAGGACTAGTCTAAAACTATCTATTTAACTAGGAATCTATAGTAGATATACTAAGTATCCCCTTAATTGAGAGTATAATATCTAATAGAAGTCTATAATAATAAAGATAATAAAGAAGAAGAATATATAAACCCTAAGGTTACGTATATTAGAAAATCGTATTATCTAACCTAAAGCACGTCCCTATCATATAAATAAAATTATTCATTAGTAAATAAATATAAAGTAATATCTAGTTTACTAATATAGCCTATAGGCTATATTAAATATATATCTATAATAAGGTGACCGATAGGCTTACTATAGACCCTACTTAATAATAATAGAGAAGTACTCATATTATTATTTATCTATATGCCTAGTAAACATGTGAGCGGCTATACTATCTATAAAATCTATAACGTAGGGATCTACTAATAGGATATTAAAGGTAAACTAAGCCTTTTATATATTAGCCTAACGCGCAAAGGGAGCTAGAGAAATAGATTATCCTATTAGATAATAAAGACGCTATAATAGTTAGTATATATATTTATATATATAGTAGATAATATAAGCACTACTAATCTCACCTAGAAAACCCATCTTAAATACGGTACTGTAAGTCGTAGGGAACTCTAATAAATCTAAGACGTCGTATCTATAGTTATCTATTAGTAAATTAAAGCCACACCGCGAACGACTTAATACGTATAAGTAAATAATAAAAGTAGAGGTATATAAGGAAGAAATATATAATAGGGTGGTAGGCCACTACACCTTATTACTAATGGATAAGAACGTTTCCAGCCCTAATAGTTAGGGTCTATAGTAACCTACGCTTAAGGTAGAACCATACTTAGATAGTAATACCTAGCAACCATTATATACTAGTTATAGACTAGAGACTAGAGGGGAAGTGGAAAGTTAAAGTAATAGAGATATATATAAACTATATAAAAGATCTATACTATATAAATATAGGACCGCGTCGCCTAAGGTAGATGAGACGGTAAGGCTTATTACTAAGTAGGTATAGAATATACTTAGGGCTACTAGACTAAGTAGGTCATAGCAACAGTAATCATGGCTAAGCTAAATAAATAGGGAATATAGACTGGTAATATTTATAGATTCGCGTATAGTATAGAAAAACTTAACACGCTATATTATAACGTGAGAGAATGGTAGGATAAGGAGAGTTATTATTATAAATATATATTAAGAGTAATCATACGCGTTAAGTAGATAGAAGAGGAAGAGGAGTAGCTAATATCTTACTATATAGTATACAGCTCATAATAGGAGAAGATTATAGAGGCTAACGTAGATGGTGATTAACTCTAATAAGATAGAGTATATATACTAGTAAATCTTAAAGATAAGATGCGTAATATTATATAAAATCTATATAAGTACGTAAAGTGTTTAATATATCATATAGCTAGATAGGCTAATAAAAGTAGAATGGTAGAGACGCTAGTAGATCTATTTCTAGTCTAGATACTAAGGGAAGGGATAAGTAACAGCTTTAGGCGATGAAATATACTATATAAAAGTAAAAATATAACTAGTAAGAAGGTAAAACTATAGATTATAATAGATATAAAATATAGACTAGAGTAGAATATCTTTTCGTTTCTATTTCGCAGTCTAGTAGTAGTTAATATAGTTAATAAGTAGTTTAGCCCTATAAGGGTAGAGATAACTTTTTATTATATTAATATTACGTTAGCGTTATACTAGCGACTTACTTAGTAGGGTCGTATACTTAGTAATATTCTATACTATAGATCTAGCTTTACTTTAATATTAACTTTTTGTCCGTATAACTTTTTATAACGCATAGATATATAATTATCTATATCTACTCTATATAATTTGACTATAAAACACGTACGAGTTATTCTATAAGTTAGTAGTAGCTTTTTTTTACTATAATTTTATATTATGTAACCTATAACTCTTACTAGAGGGCTAGATTATTAATCCTTAGGTATTTTGATCCGTGCTCTAATTAGCCTATATAGGTCTAAATGGAAAGTTACCCCCTTTTATCTCTAGCTTATACTTCTCTTAAACTAACATTTTTAATTTAGATCTATAAATTAGTAAAGATTAATAAACAGAAATATATCCCTTCTTCTCTAAGCTTAGACTTTTTATAAAGAAATATATCCTATAAAAATAAGGTTTATAAGTATAAAAAAAAATAAAAATAGAGTAGTAGAGGATATATCTATCATTTTATAAAGGAAGAAGTAGATGGGAAGAGACCCTTTTTTATACTAAGTGACACCAATAAAATAAAAGGATATATACTAACTTAATTAATACGTAGGAAGGATAGATAGTATTTATTAAAATATATTAGTTAACGGGTAAGCTATTATAAAGATAGAAGGGGGTAACTTTTTATTTTTAAGTTTCTCATGGATAACCTGCGAAAATGAAAAGTGCCTCCCTCTTTTTTTTTTACTCTTCTTTAATCTTTATGCGCTAATTTTATATAGAGGAAGTGAGGAGATACTAACTAATAGAAAGGAGTTTAGTACTTCCCTATATTTTTTAGAATTTAAATAATTCACTGCCGCCAAAGGAACTATTCTTATAACTAGAGAAAAAGATACTATTATTAAATAAACTATTTATATTATTAGAGTAAGAGATACTACCGTTAGAAGAAGAATTATTATTTTTAGAGAAAAAGTTACTATTTTCTCTAGATAGTCTGTTACACCTATAGCCTTTAGGTAGTAGCTAGAATACGCCCAACAACGTAGATCCACTTAAAGATAATAAAGATAGAGTAGGCTTTTTACTTAATACTAATAAATTTAGTAATGGCCCTAGGGTCTTACTAAGATAAATTCCTCTATAGAATATAGATCTAGTACCTTAATACTATAGATACTATATATAGATACACCGATATGGGAGAAGGTTAGTAAGAAGCTAGGTGGGAAGTTAAATATTAGTAATATTATAAAGTTTCTAGACTATACTAAGGCGGTGGTTAAGGCATTTAAGAATATTAAAAAATTATATATATAACTTAGTATATTATTATATAATATTTATAGGGTGGAATATAGTTTAGTAATAAGATTAATACGCTAGTAATATCTATCTTTATAAAGATTATTAAAGATTAGATTATTTTAAACTCATTTAAGTTTATATTAAATATATTATCTAAGAATTTTAATAAGATAAACTATACGTATTACGCCATCATTTAGATTTATGAGATGGTAGTAGTTAACTCTAACGCCCTAATCTATAGTCGTGGGCTATTTCTATAGATATATATAGATAGGTAGTATTACTCTATAAATACCTAGAGTAGATAATTATTAATTATATACTACGTAATTAAAATCTTTAGGCTATATGCGAAAGCCGTATATTATTCTAAAAAGAAAAGGAATCGCGTATAATAGTATATAAGCGCCTAAAGTATAACCTTTAAAAATATTCTTATATAGATAATAACCTCTTTATGTTCCTAGATAAAATTAAAGAAGATGAATATCTAGTATATATATATTAGTATATTTATAAGAGTACCTAAACACGGCGGTTGATGAGTAGTAATAGATCTAAATATTTAAGTTAATAGAGACTTTTAGCGTAAATATGTAGAAATAGTACTAAGAGAAAATTTCGTAAACACGGATATAGATGTGGAAGTATATAACTATAATATATATTAAATAAGAAGTCTAGAAAGTAGATAAGGTAGTAGCGTTTAACGACCTAGACTTAGAAATCTAAATAATTAACCTAGAAGGATAGATAATTCTAGTAATAATCTTATAGATCTAACTATAGAGTAAATAAATCTTAGTAATAATAATATAGAGTTAATAGACCTAGTATTAGAAGATAAGGATAAGATAACGGAAGAAGAGCTTAAGGCCTATAAAGAATAGTATATAATAGGGTTCTAGTGGTTAAAAAGGTTATACTAACCATATATATACTATAGATATATTATCCCACGCCCGCAATATTGATATGTCTAAGGATTAAAGATAACCTAAATTTAAGTCTTTATAATTTAATTAGGTGGACGAAAAGTAGGTTATAATTAATAATAACTATATATAGAATATAACTAACTAGATAGTTATAGATGAGATGGAAAAGTAGCTATTATAACGTAGGTTAATAGAGATGAGAATGATAAATCACGCCCTAACCCTAGTATAAATCTAGGGGGCTCTAATACCTTATATATTAATTCCTTATAAGTATTTTAGTCAGCGCCTCGACTCTAAGGTAATAAGCTGGCATAGGCAGCCAAGAGTAGAAAATTAAAATACTAGAGTATACTATCCTAGACGGTTATATAGTTAAGAACGTTAAAGGGTATTTATATATATATTATATATGCTCTCCGACCAGTTGATTATACCTAGCCTAGCCACCCTTAGCGCGTAAGTTATATATAATATTAATAATAAAATTAACATTACTTTAATCTATAATATAGATACTAGAGACATTTTAGTAAGACTAGCCTTATTAAATTAGAATGATAATTTAGACGAATCGTACCGCGTATATGTAGTCTTTTAATCTAGCTAAGATAGAATAATTTAAAAATAATTAAATGGAGATAAAGAAGCTTTTAACTAAAAAGAAGATAAAATACTAGCTATAAAACTATATAGATATACTTAGATAACTCTAAGTATACTTACGCTACGTCCTATCCGCCTAGCTAAAATGCTAGCGGTAAATATCTAATTTAGTCTTAAATTAATAATATTATTTATATAGGACGTGAGGTGGATCACGCGGCCTAGAATAAAGCGGTAGGAGAACCTTATAAATAAGATATATTAATATATAATAGGATAGGAATAGAAAAAATAATTTAGTTATATATAGCTATCATTAATATAAGTTTACCCTCATCCTTAAATAGTAGACGGGGGGTATCTTTTTTATTATTATAATATTAAAGTCTATCGACGGAAAGTTACCCCCTCTCTATTCTTAACCCTTAAAATTAATATTTAAAAGAATAGACTAATAAAAATAGAATTTGAATAAGTGAAAACGCATACTCTAATAGCTAATTAATAAGAAAGACTAGAAAGTGCTTATAAAGTTTCCCCCACATATTAATATATAGTTATATCCTCTATATCTAGTCTACTAAACCGTAAGTGATCTATATAGTACTATAGATAGTCTCCTCTATATTATTAAGGCGCGTTTAAGGAAGAAGATTACTAGATGAGTTAGGTCTACTACTAGTATTAAGTATACTATACTCACTAATACCTTAACTCGTAACTACTAGTTACTAGACCCTTATAATAAACTTATAGTACACGTTATTATAATTATATTTTACCCACTGGCCGCGTATCGTCACAGCATTCAAGGGTAGTCGTAGTAAATAAATAAGATAATATATACTAGAGCTAGAATTAGTATTAACGCTAGTATATCTATTAAGTAGTACTTAATTACGCTAACGGGTCTTATTAAGATACTCATTATAGATAAGTTATATACGGTAAAAAATTAATAGAATTCCTTATATATTATCGTGTGATTTCTATAGTATAAGTTTAAATTTATAATACTTATAAGACCCTAACTCCTTAACGCCATATAGATATAATTGGATAGTTGGCTCTTATCTATAACTAGTATAACGCAGAGTTAGTTCTAAAAAATAACATAAGTAGAGATATATATATAAAGCTATATATGGATAATTACCTAGAGGATCTTTTATTATTATATATAACTACTATGACTTTTTTAAGCATTCGACGGCGTTGAAGATAAGATATAGATAGATATTATATTAAAATAATATATAAATAGATTATACTAGTATAAGACTATTACTTAATTTATTAAGTCTTTTATTACCTACGTACTGATAGTAGCAGAACTCACTACCTTAAAGAAATAATATTATTATTATATAAAGTTTAATTGGTCTACTACTTTATAAAATAGTACTAGCGCCTATATAATATACTTAGGGGTGAAACGATGCCAGTAAGGTAGGGTTAGGTTGCCCCCAGGGGCGAAAAAGTGGTGCAAGGACGACCCATAGGGGTAAAGACCCTATAGAAGACTGCCCCCGGGGCAAAGACTCTGGCAGACTGCCGTAGGAGTAAAGACTCTGGCAGACTGCCCCCGGGGGCAAAGACTCTAGCAGACTGCCCCAGAGTAAAGACTTTGCGAAAGACTTGGGGGCAAAGACTTGGCAGACTGCCCTGGGGGCAAAGACTGGCAGACTGCCCCTGGGGGCAAAGACTCTGGCAGACTGCCGTAGGAGTAAAGACTTGCGGAAGACTGCCCGGGGCAAGACTCTGGCAGACTGCCCGTAGGGAGTAAAGACTCTGCGGAAGACTGCCCTCGGGGCAAGACTCTGGCAGACTGCCGTAGGAGTAAAGACTTCGGAAGACTGCCCCTGGGGCAAAGACTCTGGCAGACTGCCGTAGGAGTAAAGACTCTACGGAAGACTGCCCCCGGGGGCAAAGATGGCAGACTGCCTGCGGAAGACTGCCCCCGGGGGCAAAGACTCTGGCAGACTGCCGTAGGAGTAAAGACTCTGCGGAAGACTGCCCCCGTGGGCAAAGACTTTGCGGCAGACTGCCGTAGGAGTAAAGACTCTACGGAAGACTGCCCCTGGGGCAAAGACTTAGCAGACTGCCCCTGGGGGCAAAGACTCTGCGGAAGACACTCTGGGGCAAAGACTGCCTAGGGAGTAAAGCAGGAAGACTGCCCCTGGGGGCAAAGACTCTGGCAGACTGCCGTAGGAGTAAAGACTCTGCGGAAGACTGCCCCCGGGGGCAAAGACTCTGGCAGACTGCCCCTGGGGGCAAAGACTGGAAGACTGTTCTCAGGGCAAGAGGTTCAAACTAGACCCATAGATTTATAAGCACTAAACCTACTCCCGATTAGTTTAGTAGATGACAACTCCATAAAATCGACGTTGTATCTTAAAAGACCCCACTCTCCCTTTACCTTCTAATCTAATCGCACCCAGAGCTACCTACCATGAAGCGCAAAGGCACAAATGATACAAGAGTAACAAAAGGCAACGTACAACGATTAAGGAAGTCAGAGAGGTAGATTCTCTACGATCAAGCTGCGCCATACGAACTGGCAACAGCTAGATTTCCGATCGACGCGCTCAGCCCAGATTGGAGCCTCGGTATCAATCGACCTATCGATGAAGCGCATAAGCGTCGCCTCTATGAGATTTTCAAAGAGGTGGGTGTCCTTCGGCGAGATGCAAGCCATCGGTTACAGGTTGCTTGCTCCAAGGCGCAAGTACAGCAGATGCTAGACCACCTTCACCAGGAGGGCCAGGCTCAGACTACCGTCGCTTCAGGCGAGAGCGGTAATGAGGATAGTACGAAGTGGCCATCGTTCAAAAGCTGGGATAGCGTAATTGGAGAAAAGGTAGAGCTTATCGCGGGCCATCATCGAGTGGAAGCTTTCAAAGAGTATCTCCGACATTTTCGATTGCCGGAGGAAGAGCGTTGGTGGGTATGCAGCATCTACGACAAAGGTCAGTTTCACCCCCTACTTGTGTCAGCCAAGGCAAGCTAACCCTAAGAGGTAGATACGCTTCCACCACACCTGCGGATCAAGCTCCGTGCCAATCGAGAGGATACCATACTTCCAGATAACCATGGCCAGATCTGGACCGAATTAGCAAGCCTGTCCTCGAATAATGGCCAGCTGTTCCAGGGGTCAAACGGGTCAGTTGAGCAGGAGATGCTGGAGCAACTCAGGCTCAGCAGTCGAGTGAAGTTTCCCGTGCGACGGCTGGCTACACTATGGCGGAACACTAGTTGGAGCCCTATAATCACGAGATGGTGCCGTACCTCGATCGGACAGGTAACCTTTAACATCTCCACGTTTGAATGGATGGCAAGCTGCAGGATAGACGATGTGAGCGCAAACCCAGGCTGAAACCCTTACCCATCCCATGCTAAGCGACACTGGCAGTATTGGTTCGCTGCCTTTGACGAGGTTATCGAGCTTACCTCGGAAATCCGCGACCGGTGGGGACTGGTGGTCCAATTGGCCGATTGGACCAAGCTGGCCAGCTTACCGCAGACACGCAGCAGAGGTGACGTACAGGGCCTATTCTATCCTAGCCTCGAGCCCGACGCGGAGCCTCACCCGTCCAGCAGTCGCCGAAGAGATTTCTTCTCAACAGCGAGCGACGATGCATATCATGGCTTGCATGGATGGGTGTCTGCAGAGCCAGGTAGACGCTTCGTTGACATCCAGGCGCTCCTCAAGACTACGAAGCAGGAAGGAAGCTCATGAGCGTCTTGATGACGCACATCAGCCAGTGGTTGAACCAGGAGCCTGCCAGGGTCGTTGACCGTGAGAATAACAAGCCCGCGTTACGGAAGGACTTGGTGCCTGCGCTGCGAGAAAGGCATGGAGAAGAGGCAGAAGCTACCTCGCGGATCCTCCAGCAACGGGTCCTCGACTACGTGCGTAAGAATGGAAAGGACTACACCAGCACAATGCTGGAGCACTACCTCCACGAATATCCAGCCAGACACGAAAACGCCTACAGCGCACGCTTCAAGCACAAGGTGTGGAGGAGACGCTACTCATCGTCGCAGACTTCACGGGGCCAGCTCTCCGGCACAAGTACCTGGCCGACTTCCTTCCGGAGGAGACGTGCGCGACCAGCGCAGATCTTTCACCGACGATCGCCCAAATCGCGCGTACGCTCATCTGCCAAATCCCAGAAGTCGCCAACGACCCAGCACTCCAGTCGAAATGCGCAGGCCAGAAGCTACTTGCGATGATGCAGCCAGTGATCCAACAGTGGATCTCTGAACAATACGCAGAAGCGCCGGGCAGTCCCAGCAAAGAGGAGCAGTCGTCCACGGCTGAGGGGATGGAGGTAACGCTCGAGACGGCTGAGGGGATGGAGGTGACGCTCGAGACGCTCCCAAAGAGCTAAGCACACCCACCCTAACCCAAGGGCAAGGAGTATCCACGGCGCATCGGCAGCGTAGGTCTCCATCTCCCGGAGCGCAGGCGGCATCACATAGGCACGGATCTGCGAAAGAGCAAGGCGCTACCCAAACCTTACAACACGGGCCACAAGCGGCACCAGGCAGAGAGTCGCCGCACGGCGACGTGAGCAGCCTTACCTCGGATGAGCTGCGCAGCCTTCGCAAGCAACACCGTCAGCAGAAGGACCGACACGTCGGGTCTCCTCAACGGCCACCGCTAGACCAACGACTACCGCTAGACTCCACCGGCCCGCAGATTCCGAGCGAGCTAGCCCCCACAGCCTATCACGGGCTCACGACATTGAGGCAAAGGACATCAGCGAAACACGGTACAAGGTAAGTTCACCAATCTGAGGTGATCGGCGTGGTTCCTCACTGGTCCGGACGGCCTAAACAGTGTAAAGTTACCATGTAGATGGGGAGCGCTAGTCCCCACAAACCACCTAGACTATATATCATCTCCCAGACTTTGCATGTTCAGCGCTAGTGCTGCTGGCGATTCAGCGTTGAGTGAATACATGTCATGTTTTGCTTCAAAGTTCCTTTCTTGCAGCTTGCCCCCAGGGGCAAGGGTAGACTCGGTGCCTGCTCTGCTGCCTTTCACCCCTGAAAGTAGCTCCTCCTCCATACTATTCTATCAACGATGGACCCGTCATTAGACGAGGTAGGCCCTAGGTCCGCTCGGCGATGTGGACCAGTGGCTAAACTGGTCACCTACCATCCCTACAACGCCTACACCTGCACCTACGACGCCTACACCTGCACCTACAACACCTACACCTGACCTGCACCTACAACACCTACACCTGCACCTGCACCTGCAACACTTGCACCCATAACACCACACCTGCACCTGCACCCGCAACACTTGCACCTACAACACCTACACCTGACCTGCAACACTTGCACCTACAACACCTACACCTACAATACATGTACCTGCAACACCTGCACCTGCAACGTATCCAACATACCCAACATACGAGCAAGAGAGCAATGGCAGCTTGTCCGAGACTTCTGAAGATGACGCCGAACCCTGGGACGACGTCACGCCTTACGAATTAAGGCAGGATGATGGCGAAGGTAGTTTTGGCGACGAAGAACAGGTGGTCGTAGCATCTGAGCAATATGTATGGAAGATCGACCATACAAAGGGGGATCACAAGTTCAAGGGTAAGTAACGGGTGCGTAGGAGAAACCGTGCAGCCACTGACCACGTAGCAGTGCAAGACTTCATCGCAGCGACGGAGCGCACCTCTTTCAATGGTAGCCACGCCACCGACATGCTGCAAAGGCGATACACGCTCGACTATGGAAGCCGAAAAGCCGGCTCACGAGCTGCAGCACTGGAGGACGACTACATACCCTCCTTCTTCCTCGACCTTCATAATCGTCGGCCAGCCGCTAAGGCCAATCACGCGACAGTCGAGCCGGTTCTTTGATAACATAACGATGAGCTTCAAGAACTGGAGGGCCTGTACAGCCACAAGCACATCCATGGACTGTCGTTCGACCTGGAGCACCGGACGTTCCGGCTGGCAACCGCCGCCACAAGGGAGGCCTGGTACATCGTCATGCACCCAATCGCTAACCCGCCCGAGGAGCTCCTGACGAGAGGCGAGCTTCGAAGACGTCGTGAGAAGGCATCCTGGCACAGCGCCCTAGAAGACCACCACGCGGAATTCCTGGCCTCGTACATCAAGCAGATCTTCCTCATCGGCGAACTGCTGGGCGAGGGTGTGGAGCCATCGTGGAGGCTAGGCGATCCGCGCACGCAGAAGATGACCGTCAACAAGTGGATGATGTTTCAAGAGAAATTCACAGCAGAGTGGCCCGCATACGTTAGACGGAGCACGCGAGACGCCTTCTGGTTGGAAAACGAGCCGGCGTTCCACGCGTACGACTACGGCGCGAACATCGAGATTGAGGTAACAGAGCAGCTGCGATCGGTGCCAAAGGAGACCCGACTTCGATCCAGGGAAGACGAATCCGACTCATCAGACGAAGAGACCGGGGAGACCGCGGGGCAGGAAGATGTCGTTGCGTCCGACGAGCTGGCTGGGAGCGAAGTGCCGGAGGCCAGCGACCCTCACGTTAGCTACGACTACCAAAGCCTCTTCACCGGCGGACTCGACCAGCTGAGAACGGAGTTGGAACAAAAGTACATCCTCGACAACATCGAGACCGTCTCCTATGCGCTAGCGGTCGATATCAATTGCCTGGATGGACGGTCCCCAGACCCACGTGGCGATAGACCGGCACGCTGTCTCCTGGCCGATCGTAACAAGGTTCTCAGGGAATATCGAGGGCGCCGAGACTTCACCTTCTACCCGCTTGCGTTCCATCCGGCCTACGGCAACTTCTCGTCGGCGCAGCCGCCGGCGTTCCTCACAGACAACCTCCTCGCAGTCATGCAGGAGAACATGAGCTACCAGCACAACGGAGCAAACGTGCTGAAGTACGGATACTTTCAGGCGTACTCCAACATCAAAAGGAGCATCCGACACGGGCCCGACGACCTGCTCGCTACCAAGGGCGTCGCAACCGCGGCGCTGGCGCTCCCCGATCGCGATGGAGCACTGCCTGCGTGGGTGGCGACGAAGCGGAATCGCCTCCTGCAGCACCTGAGAGGGCAGCTGACGCCCAACGACCCTGAACGAGGCTGAACGAGGACGGGCGGAGCTTCTCCGCCATCCTCACCCCCATCTTTCAGCTGATGCGTTTCTTCCTCGAAGAGTCGCAATGCTATACACATCTCTTCCGCTCCTTCACGCCATCCGTGTTTCCTGGCGTTCTGGCGTCCTTTGCGAACCTCTTCGCGCAGGCGATCGACAGCCTCCACGCTCGATTCGAGACCACCGGCTCCAAGGGACTATGCGTGGCGTTGGCAGAGGGCGTGTCTGCCCTCGATCGCCTAGGCAGCTACTGCTTCACCGGCTTCCCAAGGTCCCTGATGGGCTCGGTGCTCGCCCCGCTCGGGACGATCGACAGCATCGAACAGGGCGGATGGCCGTTCATCGACCCTGGGGTGCTCAGCCTGCAAGGTGCCGGCAACCTCAGCCTCACGCAGTGGCCTCGCTGCGGGAACGGACGGCCTACCCTGATGCACATAGCATCCATCGCCTTCCATTACTCGCCGGAGGTCGCAGCCAGCTGCCACAGCGAGGCGTGGTTCAGGGAGCTGGGCGGACTGCGGGTGCAAGGCCGAGCGGTGCTGGGAGGTTCATCGAAGAGGTGCTGCAGGAACTTTGGAAGCCTCAGATGATCACCTTCATCACCAGCCGCCTCCGTCGAGCGTTGAACGAGGGCAGTCGAAGCCGAGGGGGCAGCGATGGTCCGGAGGTGCTACAGCTGCTAGAAGAGCGACGGGAGCAGGTGAGGCAATGGGCACAGAGCGAGGACCCCTTCTCGTGGAGGTTCGACTCCCAAGCGCCGTTCCGGCCGTCGTGAAGAAGCCAGCTAACAATCATGGGTTGCAGGGAGTACCAGTCGATCGTTCCCCACTGCTCGGTGCGGAGGACGGCCACGCCCTCCATCGTATCCCCGACCGCGCGACGCGACTTTGCGCAGGACCTGTACGACAGCTGCATGCAACGCGACCCAGCAGCAGGAAGGCCGTTCTGTCCACGGAACGCAACCTGGTTCTCGGTGCTCCGCGCTGCCATACGACATACTGGGGAGAAGACCATGAGCAAAGACCAATGGGTCGGCGCGATCACCGCATCCATGCTCACGTGTCGGATCGAGTGCATGCCGGGCTCCTACCGGGCCAAGGTCAGCTCCCGGAGGGTCATCCGGCTGGTAGGGTTAGCCCCCGCAGCATCAGCCATCGCGGCGAGGCCTGGCAGCCTCAAGCGCTTGGCCATCGAGGCGGAACACCGGGCGAAGCGACCATCGCTACGGCAGAGCGTGATCGACTTCGGCTGCGAGTTACCCTTCCGCGTCATACCGCCGCTGATAGAGGATGGCTTTCGACGGCACGAGAAGCTCTTCGCGACAGGCAACCGCGCCGTGCTAGAGCACTACCAGACAGCTCATCAGTGTCTCGCTGAGTGTTTGGGCGATCCGCTTTGCGATCTGATGCTCATGATGGTGTTGACGCTGGCCTCCTCGTCCGTAACGCCTACCGTAGCACCCAAAGCGCGGGCGTTCAGCGCGGGGCCTAAGAAGGAGACCAACTCGTTCGCAGCAAGCCTGGTAACCAGGATGCTCTGGTTCCTGCGACCCGGATCCTTTCCTTGGGACGATGGTGATACGGATAACGCGGTACTGCGGGTGTCGGAGATGACGAAGAAGATTGGTAAGTTGGCAAGAGGCAAGACACGGACAGAGCTAACGGCCGACGCCACAGAACACAAGGGAGTCAGCAATCGATTGCTACGAGAGCTAGGCTGGATAGAGGTCTTTCGAAACAATCGAGACAGTCCGCGCAATAGCGAGGTCAGGCTTCAGGATCAAGGAGTCCTGCTCGGTCGGCGAAAGGGCTTGATGTCCCTTCGATCGGATGCGGCAGGGTTTATAGGGTATATCTTCCAGAGCACTGATCCTATCTGGGTTGAGCGCTGCACTTCCATTATAGTAGATTCGTAGATCAACTTCGCTTCTATGAAAGATCATCAAGGATAGACCATCGTAGATACCGTAGTTACAATAGACCACTTGAATACTCGCCCACGGACTCGTCTAGCACCTATAGCAGGACGTGAACCCCAGTCATGGAAACGAGTAGGATCAGTGCCTGATCATATGTAACGCATCTCTAGCTGGTGATGAACGTGTAGGGCGTTAGCTTTATGGCCCACGTACCAGGTCATAAGTAGGTTGGCGTGGATGCTTTGCAGTCCTTCGTGATGCCGAAGAGACATGGTATTAGGATATATGATAGCACCAAAGCGTTCGTCATGGCCAAGCAAGCGATAGATCGATACCTGCACGTTTATATAACCATTCTGTCGTGTACACAACGTTGCATGGTACAGTGGTGGTAGTGTAGGATTTTTTAGTTCTTTCGTATAATGTATAATTGCAAAAAAAAAAAAAAGAAACGTTGACCAGGTAGTACAAACCACAACATCCACACGGGCCTCAAATAGTTTTGCGAGAGGCTCGTAGCATGGCACCTTGACTCTCTAAGCTTTCGCGACTCCTTTGCGAGGCCTAAGCAGTTAGGTAGTCCCTTTGGGTAGGCGTGGTTGCTGGAGCGCAGCAGGTCCACCCTAAGACTTGAGCCATGATCATGGGAATCGCGAGAGGCAAGCAAAAGTCAAGTAGCGACATGAGATAGTACACTACCGTAGACTGTGCTGGTATGCCATAGACTGCGTTATGTAAAGGCATACGCATGAGGTGCTTAGACTAGCTGCGTTCCCGTCAGGAACGGAGCTATAGCGATCCTTGGCACGCCACGAATGGAACTGCGAAACCGTCTGGGGGCGCTGTGCCAATATCTATTGTATCGCCAGCTACCTTCTATCGCTTACTCCTTCGGCTTGAAGAAGAGTCGCACAGGCGATAGTTCCGTCCAGCCCTCTCACGCAGCACCATCGGCACCCACTATAGCAGGAGAGTCGTCCCCTTCGTCCCCTTTCCGAATAAAATATCCGCCCACTCAAACCACGTAAACTTTCGAGACTACCATTCAAAGTACACGCTATGCGATAATGAGATGTAGATACCTACACGGAACCCTTTTCCCATCCCTTCTCACGCTGATCATCGATCCAAAATACTTGGCAGCCTCTACGATACGAACGAGACCTGATAGTAGGGAATACCACGGCACGAAAGCACTCAACACGGACAAATTAGCATGTAATGAATACCTCTTCACCCATATTATCGTTCTAGCGTACACACGGCGTGATACGGCAAAGAGGTCCTGGCTGGGATTTTTTTCGTTATTTCACATGACGTCTTGTTTCAAGAAAAACCACCAGAACGCACCAGCAACCGGACCTCGCACGCTGGTCCTTGATAAGTCTAGTAAAGGGCCTGCAGCATAACGCCTACGTGAATGGAAGCTTCGGCAACTATTTTGCAAGGCCTAGGTGCAGTCATGTAGTTCTTTGACAGGCGTAGTGGTGGATGGTTGCGTTGAAGCGTAGCAAGACCACCACGAAGGTGCGAGATATGATCGCAAGACATGAGGAAGGAATGCGAAGTCGCTACACAAAACAGCACGCTACTTTATAATAGACTGTCGTAGTATACCATAGATTGTTATAGATTACACGCAAAGGTGGGTGGGAATAGAGGTAGAGAGGCGCTTGGACCCCAAGGTGCGTCCCTGGCAGGAACGCAGCTACGGTGGTGCTGATCGACGTCCACGAATCGAACCGCACAGATGATCAGAAGGCTCTGGAGACGTCGTGTCATGCTGGAACGTCTACCGCAATGCTAACCTTTATATATGCAAGGTACCATGTCTTATTATCTAGAATCCATCGCTCACCCTTGGGCTCGAAGAGCTCTATCAGTGACAATTCATCCAGCCCTACGACCTCGAGCCCTAACCACGCCTCCAACGCCCGACCAGCGGCGCACGCTTGCGGGTTCACCTTCTCTACCAGCGCCAGCCAGATGGCTCCATTCGCCCACGCGCAAGGTCTGCTCAACCCGGAGTAGTGGTGACAGACTCGTGCGACGAGGCAGAGGATGCCCAACCAAGCTTCCGGGC